>KK118271.1:43759-79220 GCA_000611955.2 Stegodyphus mimosarum | reverse complement strand
ATGGGAGATAAGGAATTTTTAAAGTATTTCAAACACCAAATACATTTTTGACCAAAATGCAGTGGACCTTTGAAAATAATAAAAATTTTTCGAAATAAAAACTACTTAATTCAAAACATCGAGGACCACAAAACTCAAAAAATTCATTGTAGCAAATTATTTAAAAGAGTTGATCCAAGGTTCAATTTGATTAATTGAGAACATTTATTTCATCGAGCTTGTTTTCCTTGTTCACTAAGTTAAAAAAAATAAATAAATTGAAGACATACACACATTTGTAAGTGTTAGGAATTTAGTGGATTTATTCCCAACAAAAATTTTTTTTTGAGATTTCATGATTAGTTTGGGTGTCGGTTGGCCACCTTCACTCTTACGTTTGGTTGGCTGCAGGCTGGTCCGGGTTGACTAATGCCATGGAATTTACAAAAAAAACAAGCGTGCAGTACACTTAGTGATCATTACAAGTAATGAGCTAGACATGAAAATTGTGCTACTAAAACAAGTTTGAGTAGTAAAAAAATATATATATATATAACAATAATAAAAAGAGGAAGAAGAAAATTAATGTGTTAAAGAAAATGAAATTGTAGAGTAATTGGTCTAGATGAAATTAGTAAAATTCAAGGGCAAATTGATGTTATTCAGAAGAATTTATAGAATCTGTATAATTAGAAACTTGTCAAAAAAAATTATCATTAATGCAGAAGTTGTGTTTAACAGTGAAAATGTATGAAATGTAAAAATAGGTATTAGCTTACAATTTCCATTTACAAAGAGAAAATTGTAATTTGACTACAGAATATAATGAAAGTGTATGCTGTAACTGTATGAGTAACTTGTATGATATGTATTAGTTATTAATTTTTGATTGTACTTCATATGTGTAGCATTTATCCCAGACAGTGAAATTATGATAAAATAATTTTTGACTATTTTTCATTTGATTTAACTATTATACCAGATCATACTTGTAATGAGTGTTGTGCGTCAGTAAAATTTATCGTGCAATGAACTGTGTTTCGGTGAAATTTATCATGCAGTGTTCAGCGTCAGTGAAGATCATGCGGTGATCTGTGCTTTTTCTTTGGCCGGAGGGAATGTGCTAGTAAGCCGGCATCTATCATCAAACTATCGCTTCAAGAATCGTCATCGTTTCGTCCAAGCCCTTGGTGGCAGTTGTTGGACAGGTTTCTGCCTCTTCGCTGCTGGGAGTTCAAGGGTGAAGGTCGGGCTTCGGCCTGGCTCTTCACCGACTGTCTTTTCACCGACTGTCTCTTCACCTACCACCTCGCTTCTTGATGCACGTTTAACTTTCCTGAAAAGTCCGATGATATGTTTCCTGATTTATAGAAAGCCAACTGTAGTTTTTTTTATTGAATATATTCATTCTACATGCAGTTTCTGGAAATTCATCCAGCATGGAATGATATTTTTTAAGCAAGAATCATGAACGATCTCATTGTGCAATTTAAGACTCATCCATTGTCTATCGCCACGTGGTGCACTGCTCAAAATTAATTCACTGGTAGAAGCCTCAAAATCAGAAGAAATTTCAAGATAAGTTTATTGCTGCTCTACATATATTTTCGATACAAGGTTTTTTGTGATTTATAGAAAGCGATGCAAATCGATTTGCTCTCCAAGTGTATCGTTAAACGAATGGACGTTCTGCATTTATAGTAGGACTATAGTTATGATCTGATTATTTAATTTTCTTGTTTTATTTGTGTGAGCTCAGCAGTAAAATTTTTGATAGGAAAATAAATAGAGTGAATTGTAGATGATTAACTTGTATTTTCTTCTTCAACTATCACAACGTCTGGGGTAAGTACATTATTTTGCTATCCTCTGTAGGTCACATATTTTATCCCTATCATTCGGGTTATTGCTGAAACAACGTGATGTACTCTTAATCACATGTCTTAATCCTATACTGAGTAGTTGGATTTATTCATTCTTATTCGCGGTTCATCGCTGATAAAATTAATATTCAAAATTTTGGTTATCACTTGTACACCAGAATAATTATAATTAATATTTCTCATAACCTACAGAAATTAACGCAATTTTCATTACATAAAAAATTAACTAAAATTAAAAAATTAAGTATTTTTACTACATATAAATATTTTTACAACACTAGGGGGCCAGGGAATGTTACCGAATCTTGAGATCACACAGTTACCGAACAATTTCTCGCACAGCTTCCATTGATTGCCTTGCAGTGTGCGATGTCACTTCATCCTGTTGACACCACGTTTTTTGAACGTCTGGAAAATTGCTCAGTTCAAGTATAACGCAAGATCATAACATTTACACATAACAATCCGCATTGACAGTTACTGTGATCCCCTGTTCATTTTCAGAAAATAAGGTCCGATGATCCCATGTAATGAAACAGCACACCATACTGTCACATTACTAGCGTGTAAAGGGCGCTCATGAACTTCGTTATGATTTGTGTGGTTTGTGTTTGTTGTTCGTTTCACTGATCCATGATTACTAAAATGGCAAAGTGCTTACTTGCTGAAGGTCACTGTTTCGCAGTACTGCCACCTGCTCATGGCTGCCACTACGCATTTCGAAAATTCCCGTTCTTTTGTGTGACACTATATATGCCTATTATCAACCGTTGAGAAAACAAAAGTCAGGTAAGAATCTTGATCATGGTGTATATTGCCTATCTCAGAAAACAGTACGCCTAAAGAATTTGACACATATATTATTGGATGGTAAATATGTGCACTTCGAAGCAATTTTTTCAAAATTTTATTTAGATTTTTTTTATTTAATGCTGAACTGATTTTACGTTAATGTTTCGCAGATGTACTAATAATTGCAGAATTTTACTATTTTCTCGTACTGATAGGACGAAACATTTATGTTAGGTTTATTAATCTCTAAAACAATGGCAATTTTTCTAATATCATTCGGTTTTTCTTTCTCTTTCCATTTGTTATATCTCTATCATGTTTTTCAGAGATTGGAAGTATTCAATTCGTCGTATAATACCAACATTTCTCCTACTCTTTAAATAAGAACAATAAAAAAACTATTTATTAGACTACTTTCAATAACATTTTAGTAGGCAGCATTGCGATTTTATGCAGAGGGACTAGTTTTAGTCTTTCGTGACTTCGCTAGGAAACAATGTGACCTTGCTCAAGAAACGCTGTATCAATGAAGTGACATTCTCAAGATTATAGTCAATGTTTTTCCTTTTCCTCAGTTTCTCTTCTCGTACTCTTTTTTTTAATTAATCATATTATTTTTCGTACTAAGAAAGGAATATTTTTCAAACAAATTAGGCTTATTTCTACAGACTTCTTTTGTCAACATATTGTTACGAATTTTGTACTTAGATCGATAATTTTAGTAGAATTATTATTAAAATTGTTGTATTTCCCTGTGCAATGCTGCGCTAGACAAATTTTAGGAGAAAGCTACATCGAAAAAGTAAAAATACAGGAGCACGTGCATTTAACATTGAATAAATGGATATTTTGTTAATTTGTATTGAAACTGAATAAATGTAATTGACTACTGTGTTAGCTGTAACCGTAGTTACATCCTCTTATTGCTTTCCAGAAATCTCGAGAAGCAGAAATTACTAGAAATTTCTGGTGACTGATTAAAAGCTATAAAAAGTCCAGAGAAAGAAGATCTCAGCTCACTTGTTTAGATAGCTGATGTTGTTACTGTTGCAAGTTCAGCTTGAGATCGGATTATCTTTCTCTTTGCATTGCGTTGTATTTAAACGTTTTTAGTAGTCTGAAGTATAACTACTGATTATATTGTGTGATATTGTGAACACTTGTACCAATATCTCTGATGAAAATTCCAGCGTTCTGTTATATTTCTTTTGATAAGAATACATTTTAGTAACCTTTTATCGGACTTCTGCATTCAATCTACAACCCGTACTACCCGTACCCACTCAAAAATAGTTACACTGTTCTTAAATTTATTAGTATATGTAGCATCGCTGTTTACATTTAGTTTTCATTTCTCTTTATTCAACTAATTTTTTACACATTTTTTGGTTTTAACTGATGTATAAATCTATAGAATTTAAGAGTTAACTCGAGTTTAAAATAATATGACACAAAGACATTTGGGACCTTAAGGTGATAGTTACTATCGTGGTGTTCGGAATGCCAACAACTATGAATTCTGAATATTGTACGTATTCTGTTGTCCCTATATGTCAGCATCACCGAAGAAACCAACCTTAATATTTCAAAATTCTTGAGCCAAAAACATTTACAAAAATAATAAAGCCCTGCGTGCAATGAAATTGCCTTCCGCATCACAATTTTATTGACAAATAATTTCTCAAGAAGTGGCACATAACTTAAACTGCAAGAGCGCATTGCTTAATTTTACTTCTATTTAAATCATCTTTATTACCGCATAAACTGCCTTTTATTATCGCATATTATTATTATCTATCAATCTTGTAACCATGCATGATATGTCCATTTTCGGTATGTGTGTTTTATATTTGATGTTTTCATCTTAACTGTTTTATGTCGTTATCTATTGAGTTGTCCTTTTGTTTTAAAGTGCTTTTTGCGTCAGGAAATTAATAATGTATTTTGTATTTGTAATACGTGTAACTTGTAATGTGTAATTTATAATACGTGTAATTTGTAATATATGTATGAACATATAAATGTAGTTGTCTTTTCTACCTTACAATCAGCTATGTTATTGTATGTCTAACAATATTCTTTAAAATATGTCTCTGAAATATGGGTTTTCATCAACGATGAAAACGCATATTTTACTTATGTTATTTTCATTTATCTTTATATGCCCTTTATTTTATTTTTATGCATTACTCATTTTGTTTTCATACTATGTATTGCACTATTAGTTGCATTCATTCATGGGAACTGGTAATAACATTATTACCTAAGAATAGTCAACATTTATGTAGTTATTATTTACATTATACTGTTTTTTGCATGTGTTTTTTTTTTTGCTGGCTTTAACATTTAGGCACATGGTAGTGTGTCAGCCAATTTCGGAACAGACAGAAAAGAATAAATATATATAAATTATAATAACATTTGCATTTAGAAATAACAGAAAACATTTCCAGCTCCACTGAAGCAAGAAAATGTATTATTTTGTGAATCTCTTTCTTTCTCACAGCATTATTTCACATAAAACTCTGCATTGTAAAGAACATTAAATAATACTTTGTCTTCTGTTTGTCGAATTCTAAAGTTTATCTGTCCAATAATGAAAATTATTTTACTAGTTTGTGATTTAACTTGATCCCTAAGATTAAAATAAAAATTAGTATGTGAATATTAAAATAAATCTTATGAATCGAGTCATGCTGCTGAGATTCGATAAAAATTCGTTTGAAAATCGATAGAATCACCTTGGAACGAGGCATATCGAATTTGTAAGCCATTTTGAATTTTGATTTTCAGATAATTCACGATAACAATTTCAGTTTTTTGTTCTAATTTCTGGATTCAAGTTCCGTGGGAATATTTAATGTATAACTCCCACATGAAATTTTATTTTTGATAGTCTTCATCAACTATCATCATAGCTTTATATTCTTCATCAATATATTCACAATATTTATCCTCAGCCTCGAAGTGGAAATTCGAGAGATGAAAAATGAAGAATAGCTTTATAGAATAATGGAAAGTTGAAGCAAGCCTGGATAGTAAAGACAAATAAAATTATCCAACAAATTTAACAAAATCGTGATTTAAATAGTAACAGAAATTTATAAAACGAAATCTTTTTTAAATATTATAAATTTGTTATTAAAATAATTCACAGTGAAGGAAACCAAAACGAACTGCATGAAAGTGAAATACTCTATTTTTGTAATAGTACTTCTTATTCAAACTAAGAAAATTAATAAGTTAGATATCATTATAATTTATCAAACAGAAAAATTAATAAAAGTGAATGTTATAATAATTTATTAACCTTAACGGAATTCGTGAGAAATATTGGGCCTTTAAGATTCTTATGCCTAAAAATAACATAATGGAGGAATCACATTGCTATTTAAGAACAGAAAATTTAGTTAATCTACTGGTCACAATTCTTCTTCAGAATGAACATGTAGCAACCGCTGAGACTTGTGCATTAAGAGAACTATGCACTTCTCTAAATATGGCAAGATAAATACTTCATAGTGTTCTTCGGCTAGGAGCTAAAAGACAATTCTTGTTTTTATTAAAATGATTGGATATACAGCAGTAGGCATATAGTCAAGGCTAAAAGGTGAATTTAGAGAGACAGGATAACAGGACTAAAAGATGAATTAAGAGGGATTATTAATTCTAGAGGGACTGTTAGTCTACATTCTTTACAAATATACTATATACACATAAATAATATAATACACATATATACATAATAACACATATATACATAATAACAAAAACAAATTTAGAAGTAATGACTAGCAGGAATTTTGATGTCGTAGAATGCTGAGATGCCGATCCACACTGATAAACATATTGCAGCCACAAACAACTTGACACATTATTTGTGCCTATTTCAAGAGGTTTACATTTTTGATAAATTTGCAGCAAGAAAAAAGCAGCAGACTAAAATTCAGCTAGGCCGAAGAGTAGCGAGCAAGTGCCCTACCTTTAGGGTGAAATCTTAATTCAGACCGAGTTAGTTTTGGTTTATAAAAACGTTTTCTCAATATCAATAAGAAAATTAACGCGGCAATAACATACCGTGTCAATTATCCGAACAAAAATGTTAAAAACAGCAGCTATTTATTTAAAATGCTGACATTAACGAAACATTTTCGGCATACAGTGACGTCACATGAAATCGCGTGCTTTCTTAAACATGCAGAACATGACTTTATATAATAATAATACATTTAATGTTTGGCAATGCTGTTTTTAATTTCATAATATGTAGAACTTACAAATTTTTCATTAACAGACTCTACGATTTGAAAGCGAGCAGCGGCAACACTTTTCAATTTTTTTTAAATTAGAGAATTTTTATCGCATTTACAATTTGTATTGATGAATCGGTTAGTGAATGCATTAATATTTGGGATTTCTATTTTTTTTCCTTCAAATGGCTTTCAGTGCTGCACTTTTATGATTTAAGAATGCTACACTTGGTATACCGAGAGAATTTTCCCGCAAGTAATTGATTAAGTTTTCAGGGTATGAAATTACGTTACTATTATTATCATGAAACTTTACTACTTTAGAATCACAATTTCGTAACAATACAAAATAATGATTAAACTCTTGAGATTATTGACATTAAAGATCCTACTAGTTTCAATCCTCACTTTTGTGCCGCTGTCACTCTTCAAATCAAAAGTCAGTTATATAGATATAAACACAGAATTTGGCCATTCTTTTATTACAGAATCCCTGATATAGCCGATACTCAAAATCGCTGAAACAACCTTGTATTTGGTGTACAGTTATTAAAACACTCAATCGATTTCGAGAGCAGCTACAGTTGTTTCAGCGATTTTGATTGTCACATTGGCGTATTTCTCTTCTATTCTAATAGCCGATACTGTTTGTTCTAAATTTATGTAAATATTTAAATTCGATTTATGACGCATATAACGCTTTTAACTTACTACTTCCTTATGCGAAGTAAAGGACTCACATAACTGAAAAAGACTAGCCGTAGAACGGTGAAATTTTTATACTTGGGACTGCTATAACATCTAGTTATACACATCCTCGTTTATTGTAATCAGCAATACTAAACGTATATATGTGAGTGTGTGTGTATGTGTGTGTGTGTCTCTTTCTCTCTCTCTATATATATATATTTAGTATTGCTTATGTGTATGTATTAGCCCATTTAAAAGGCTTAAAAGTCCTCACCTAGCCTTTACTTCGCAATCATTGAGCGTAGTCATGTGGGCAGATTACAGAAGTGTTTTAAATGACGAAAATATCCATGTTCTTTCAATTTAATTTTTTTTTAATTTAATTTTTGATAACTAATGAAATCTAACTTTGAATGTCTTCTCCATGTTCCTATAATTATATTTGCAACGTTTTATAATCGTTATGAAAAAATAAAATTATAAGAAGTTTGACTCTGTACGATCAAAATAAAAACATAGAAAAAATATACTTATAAAACTAATAAGGACAAAAATAAAGTTTAATTATTTCTTGTTAATTCCATGGAAACAAACTGTTCTTCAAGGGAAGTTAGGCCCTCTGATAAAATTATCGATTGTTAGGAAATCTAATCGCGTTTATTCTCTTTCGTATATTTGAATAAATAAAGTCCAATTAATAATGCAATTAAAAAATTCTAAGAAATATTTCAATTTGATTCTGAAGCAATTTATTTTCACTGCACGAAAGAAATTCTGCTACACGATCTATATAAATGTTACAGAGTCGCACCAGGGGATCTGAAAACCAAACGCTATGCTCTTAACAAGTTAATAAATACTCTTGTAGAATACTACATTAAGTAGCACCTTAAATGTACATACAAAACGGGGTAACGATGTGCTTTGAGTTACATAAATACATTAAAAATTATAAATCACATGAAAAGGCGTTTAGTAATAACTAATGAATACTAATCTAAATATGTGTGATTTGATTTAATTTTATTTCAGTCTAAACTATCAATTAGAAGCTGTTTCATGTCGCAAAAGTTTTCCAAGCCGAACTGTAGATAAAAGATTGGGAAGAAAGTAAATGTCATGAATTATATATAAAATAGTGTAATAGAGAAGAAATAAGACTGAAATATACCCTCTTCCTTTCAGTCCTCTAGAATCCTCTACAGTATAATTTATTCTTACAGTGTATCTGTACTTGTCTTAGTAGAATAGTCTTCCGCCTTGTAATCTAGTATTTTCAACTTTCGAGCTCAAAGGCATTTCATTTTCTTCTACTGAGCTTTATGTACTCAAGAAGTTTCTAGTAACTCGTACATTTGTTTTCGGATAGAGTCAGAGCATGTACCACCCAAATCTTTTGCCGATAATATTATTAATGGAGATATCTAGGATTAACTCTTAAAAGTCTTTTGCAAGCAGCTTGAAAGCAGAGTCTTAGCCTGAAATTGAAAGCTAACTGCTCATCTACAAGAAAATATAGTTATCGCGGAACCCAATTATATTCAAACTGGATTCAGCGAAAACGTTTCTGAGAAGAAAATATAGAATATATGATTCTGAGAAGAAAGTTTTCTGAAAGAAAATTATAAATCGATCCCTTTAAATATTTGAATAACGAAGGTACACATTTCTTAATTTTTCGAGCATATGTTCATGAGAATTTACATAATGTTTTATATTACGTTTATTTTACATTTACGTTTTATTTTACATGCGCTACTGAATGACAAAATAATTTAAGAAAATATTTTTAATTTAGATTAATTAAAGCAGAGAAAGTTATAAACTCTCACTAACATACGAGAAAATAGAACACCTTACACACAGCAAACTACGTATGAATTTCTGGTACGGAAGAGAATATTTTGTTAAAATAGTTAATACATTTTAACTAACGATTGCGTTAAATTTCGTCATCAAATAGGACGATGATTAACGAGCTTGCAATATCACATATTTCATCGAAATACTCAATAGAACTTAATTGGAAACTCAGAAGTTAATGCAGATCCGTAATCTGTTAACGATTTCGACGAAGATTTATGAAAGAGATTAGAAAATTTGATGAATTATCCTGCTCCAAGCAACGAAGCAGCTCTAAGACGTAGAAATACAATGTTTGGCAGCTCGAGGATGAATTATTACGCAGGGTTCGTTTCCTTAACTCCATATATTTCTTAAGAAGATAAAGAAAAAGGCTTGTATTTTAAAAATTAAACAGTTTGCAACAACTAGAGACTTCATCGCTCGAAAAACTCAGCAGAACTTCTTTATCAGTGGACTATTTTTGCTTGCTATGGTTTCATAGGTACCAGTAATCGAGAATGAAAAATGTCTGTACTGGTTTTGGAGGTACGGGTTTCATATTTGGCGCTTACATTGTTTTCAGTGTGCTTCTAGCAAAAACGTTTTTCATACGCAGTAAAATAAAACACATGCTCTACTCTGAAATGCAAATCATATCAAAATCCAGAAAAATCTTTCTAAACAGCAAGTTTTATATACTTTTGTATTTTACTTACTTTAATCTTTTTCTTTTTGAGCTAACAGGCATTTTCAAAGGTTCCAGTCAACTAAAACTAATTTATACCAAGTTAACGAAAATAATAAGATAATGTTCTTTATAAATTGCTAAATTAAATTGTGGCAGTATTAAAATCTGATGACTTTGAATTTTACAACTCATACTCAAATATGGACTTCATTTATTTTTATTTAACTTGCGTTCTAAATTACTTAACTTGTAACAATCAGAAAGAATACTGCGAAATTCAACAGTTCTTGTTTCTGCCTAGTGGTTTCTCAAGAGCTTTAGGACATGATTATGGTTAATTAGTATTTAAAGATGATTTTAACACATGATTGAACAGCATGAATAGATACAGAAGGAATGTCATATCCAACATTGCAGAGTCATTAGCAAGAAGCAGGAGATGTGAAAAATGTGAAGTGTTCTCGCCGGGATTCGAACCTGGACCTCTAGAATACGCGCCGAATGTGCTACCGTTACACCACGAAGCCATGCTGGAAGGAGGGCGACAATATCTTATTTAATGCCCCTTTTAAAGGGCGATTGGGGATTAGGGTACTTAATCGTTAAATCGTTTTGGTGACGAATCCACCAACGTTTAGCTCGTGCGTCAATTGTAGAGTCATTAGGCCTTTTTGAACGAGGAGATGTGAAAAATATGCAGTATTCTCGCCGGGACTCGAACCTGAACCTCTCGAATACTCATCGAATATGCTTCCAATTACACCGCGCAGGCATGCCTCAAGGAGGGAGAAAGGCATAAGGAGATATAAGAGCTTTTATAAGATATAAAGAAACTTTTTTGTTCATTGTCTTATTTGTCTTCCATCGCTTAAAGCTTTCTTCACATCTAATGTAATTCATCTATGTCATCTTGCAATATTCCATGTGTCTTCACATTTCATGTAATTCGGCTATGTCGTCTTTATAGATCGAAAGAAAGCGTCATCTCTAGTTTAGGATGTCATTTCTAGGTATTGATATGTTATAATCTATAGAAAGTATATGTTTATATATAAATAGAAGAAAATTTTTCCTCAGCAAACAGTAAAACTTCTATAAACGTGAAAACTAGCAATTAATAATATCCATGAATGAAATAACTATGAAAACGTAGAATGGCTTTCAAAAACTGGAAACATGTATAAATATCCTTCTTTCCGTATGACACTTAAATTCACAAGAATATTTGGCAGATATGAGTGTTACTGTATTAGATCCGTCTAGTAATCGACAGATGGGATATAAATATGGGTCAAAAAGGTAATGGTGTCATTAATCAGAAGAAAAATATTATGTATTCGTGCATTCTCGTTTTAGAATAAGACTCCAGTAATGTTATATGAAAATTGCACTTTTGTTATGCATCAATTCAAATGATAGCGTATCGAAATGCTTATCAACTAGAAAATACTCAATGCTTAGTTGCAACAAGAAATAATATATTATTGCAATTGATATCCTGTTATGGTGTAATGGATATCACCTGGTACTACGAGCTGAATGCCTTCTGTCACGAAGAGGTCTGTGAAGTCACATGTGGTTATAGAGCTAAGAAAATCAAGATTTAAGAAAATTAAGATTCATTTCCTGAAATAATTTCAGTAACGAAAGTTTTTCAAGCACTAAAAACCTCTAAGAAAATCTTATAAGACAATACGTACTAACGTTGCTATATTATTGAGTCTAGGTTAGTCTAGGTTGTAATAAATTTAGGAATTTATTATTTTGCAAAACACATTGGCTTACATTAGAAACAGAAAGTTAGATTTTCTAACTCACAGAAGTGTGCTGCGAGTGCAAAACTTTCAAGGTGTTATTTAATTTTTATTTAAGAAGTAATTTTTCATTGGTAGAGTTCTCTCATTCCTTATATATTACTTTTTTATCAGATGTATGTGCAAAAACTAACATGATTGAGTTCATTATTCCTGAAGCCTTGTAATTGTACTCTAGGTCAGCTATAAAGCAAGCATATCCTCGGAATCAAGTGCAGGTGTTTCTGAGAATAGCTGTGTGGGATAAAAACGAAATTGTTTAGTAAAAATAATTAGTAGGTAGTTAAGTAGCGAAGTTGAGAATCCCATCTGTTTAAATATTATGATATTAATATTGAATTCACTGAAATTGGCTATCACTATATAAAATTGCCAAGCGTGGTTTTTTATTGGATATAAACATTATCAGCAAATTAGTACTTCGGGGTGGTTAAAGCAAACGTTTGCTTACTTTACGTTGGTTTTTGGTTGTTGCTATTTGACATATAACTTAACTGAAATTATCTTACGATAGTTTGTATTAAGCAACAGTTTACAATATAACGAGTAAAGATTAAATCGGAACCTGGACGATATCGAAGCATTTAACGATGGATCTTTGCATCTACAGTAACAATGCAATTAAAGTTTCATCGCATAACACAATTTTTTGCGTTGCTACTTTCTAATCCCACATTATTTCCCATCGAATGTTTCTGGATTGGTTGGTCTTCTATTGGTATCTGCCAGCAAAACAGATTCATATTTAATGTAAGAAACATCAAAAACAGCTTCATACATTTTATTAGTGAATAATATCAATATAATTTCCATTTAAGTTACTAACAATGGCAAAACAAAGAAATTATTTCAAATGCGCAAAAGGACACAAAATTCCAAATACATTTCAAGCACTATATAATTTCTAAATGGGTAATGCATAAGTATGATTATGAATTCTGGCTCCAGACATCATATGAAAAGACTTTTGAAGCACACGAGAGCTAGAAATTTGAAAATATGCAAGTGACTACCATGTGTTCTACATGAATGCAGAAATGTTTTAGGTGCCAAAAATTCTGTCGCTTATTCCTGTGGAAAAGGTTTGAAATGAAAGTTCTTGAAGCCGAATATTTCATCTAAAAATTTCAAACTTTGCACATGACTTCTGCTTCAACGAGTACTTAGTATGAAATAATTATTTCTATTGATTTTAAAGCATTGTGTGCTTTTCTCCAGTTCTTGAGTTGTTGCTTATGGTTGCGATTAGGCCTAAATACTCAAAGCGCGTAAATTTAGAAATATGAAAGAGATCCTAAATAATGATTTCCAGAGTACCAGCCACTTTAATGAAAAATAAAAGAAAAGTGTATTATATAGTTTAAAGAATCGCTAAGAAATTATTTAACATGATGCCATTTTTGCCTCCTCAGAAAGTGTTTTTCATAATATGCTAATTATTAAATAAGTAGCTTTTTATGAATTTTTGATAAATAAAGAATGACTCCGTAATTCACAAGTACCAAAAATGATAACGAAGTACTTTAACAGTCCAGAGTACACAGTCGTCAGCCGCTTTGACCGGTATAGTAATAAACAGTGCTGGCTGCCATATCGCTGGGCACGGGTTTGAAGGCTTAGATGTTTGTAAGCGTGTTTTGTTTTTGCTACAACGGACACTTAAAATACACTACAAGGCGAAAGTCTCTTATGTGCTTTTTTTTAAAGGTGGGAAGCCCTGGACTTGTCCTCTGAAATATTCTATTTCAAAACTGGGACGGAATTGGGCATAGTCTTACTATCACTTAATAAGGTGACTAAGGCTCTTAATGATGCCAACGATCTTGTTATCCTGGCTGTAATAACTCATGATCTTGTTCTGAGAAGTGGCAACAAAAAGATGTTAACAGTTTTTTGAAATGTTACTTTTACTTCGCTGTCATTTAGCCAGGCTATCAAACGATTTTATCGCTTCTAAAAAAACTTATGAAAAGAATAAGAACATAGAGAGAAAGGTAAAATATAAAGGTAGTTTATTGTAAAGTCACACATAACATAAATATGAAAAAAACTAAAATTTGCTCTTGCAGTGTTGAACGTCCAGAATGATTTTCATATACAGAAGTACTTCCTTATACTAGAGAGATGTCTATCTAGCTTTCCACAACAAAATATGATTAAGTGAAATTCACTTATCTTTAATGAGTAACTCTCACTAATCACCCCTTAATTTAAATAACTATAAAAAGTGTTATTAAAATATGATAGTAGAGATACATAAACGGTCTTACGCAAAACTATATTACTAGTAATAACGAGTCAATAACGTTTTGTAATCTTAATCAAACTTCTTTTATCTTGAACTAATTTCCAAATTTTGAAATGAATGGGCCTATCCTAAACGTTTAGAATAAATAGGATAACGTTGAGTGAAATCTTACTGCAAATTATTAGCTCAACTGTTGCATAAAAATATTATCTAGCACTTTACAAGAAAATTAAAGCACAAATTGAAAATTTTCTACAGTCGCTGAAAAATGACAAATTATCCATTTTCATTGAATAGACTAGTTGGCAAGGTTCATTCGTAATATTGCTTTTAAATAACATATAAAAGATGCAATTCTCCAGTAAGTTATATATGCATTGGCAAATATCTTTATTTGCGATAACTTTAGTCACCATCTTTTAATTCACAACAATATATTTTGGAGTATTGAAATGAATTTCTCTACCTCGTTATTATTCTCAGGAAACATTCAATCGGAAAATAAAAATTTCAGTCTTTAAAAATATTTCATTTGATTCATAGTAGAAGGATAATATTATTTATGGCTGTTTAAAGTTTTCATGATAAATAATACGTCAAAATTTTAAATAATAACTAAAGCATTTCTTTTGCTGATTTTAATCCTACTAAATTCTTTTGTTATTTTAATTACTATTTTTATTAAAATAAATAACAACAAGTGAAAACAGCAAATTAATTACATTTTGCAAAATTGCGCTTTATTAACAAATTTTTTAAATATTTCAAATTTTGTAAAGATTTCATTATATAATTTAATATTGCTCCCATTGCACTTTGTTTTCTTGAAAGTTATGTTGTGAATTTATATAAATATTTATTTTCATTTGACTGTACTTTGATTTTATACATCTTTCTGAATTTATGTATTGCTTTTTTTTGTTCGTTTATTTAGTGCCTTTTGCATAGCAGTTTTATTATGCATGCTTTCTTAAATGAATTTCTTTCAACGTCTTTTTTGTAAGCATGCATTTTACGTGTTATGTTTTAGACTTTGTAACTCTGAATCCATCTACGCTTGACCTATGAAAATAGCTCCAATAATATTTGAGATATAGGCAAAGACACTTCTGACTGGACTGTTGCGATAGTTTTTATCGTATCTTTTTCCCCACGGTGTATTAATTCACTGTGCGGTATATTTCAGCTCTAATTATAATATAATTATAATAATTATTACAATAGATTTTATTGTAATGATAATATGATAATGAAAATTATTCAATAAAATATATAATAATTAAATACTTCTAATTTTGAGATTCCTCGCAGTAACTTGAAGATTCTGGAATCTTCCATAATAGTTATTTTCGAAGCTGAAGGAGGAGCTTTTCGCGAAACTCGCAAAATTGCTGGGCATCCTTATACACGGCTGGCCACCCAAATTGCAACACCAACAAAGACAAGAGATATCACAACAAAATTTATTTAGTAGCTGCCACACGCCTCGGCATTGATTCAAAGAGACTT
The DNA here is from genome assembly GCA_000611955.2 of Stegodyphus mimosarum. Classification (NCBI taxonomy): domain Eukaryota; kingdom Metazoa; phylum Arthropoda; class Arachnida; order Araneae; family Eresidae; genus Stegodyphus; species Stegodyphus mimosarum. The sequence goes on along the minus strand of KK118271.1, from coordinate 63,522 downwards.
TCGATGTGGTACAGCAGACCAAGCAGCTTCTCGATGTTGCCAAAGTTGATCTGGTGTGGCAGCTTGGGATGTAATCTGGGTCAATCGTTCAGCAACCATGAACCACATGTTTTCTATCGGCGAAAGATTCGGAAAGCGAGCCGGCCAGGGAAGCAATTCAATCTGGCGATTGACGAAGAACTCTTGGACAATGCGTGCCACGTGTGGTCGCGCATTATCCTGTTGAAATATGGCTGTGGGCAAGCCCTGAAGGTAAGGAAGGACAACTGGCTTCAACACCTCGGAGATGCAGCGCTGGCTGTTTAAAGTACCGGCAATGCCTACTAGAGGAGTGCGAGAGTGATATCCTGTACCGCCCCATACCATAATACCGGTGCAGGACCAGTGTGGCGGTGCATAACGCAGCTGTTCAGCATCCTCTCTCCACGGTGTCTCCAGACTGGAATCCGACCATCGTGGTGTCACAGATAGAAGCGTGACTCGTCAGTAAAGACAATTTCATTCCATTCTGCCGTCCATATCCTTCTTTCATCGCACCACTGGCGGCGAAGACGTCTGTGGTTCTGCGTCAAGGATAGACGAAGCAATGAACGTCTTGCGGACAGACCACTCTGCTGTAAACGGCGTCGAATAGTACGCGCAGACACTGGATGATGCGTTACTGACTTAATGTGCTGTGCTATGGTTCGTGATGTGACTGAGCGATCCATCACTGCCATACGCACAATGTTCCTGTCATCACGTAAAATGGTGCACTGAGGTGGATGTGATCGAACACGTCAGTCCGTCGTACCCTTCTGCATCCAACAGCCACATATTCGCATTACAGTTGTTTGGTTTCGTCCAATACGGCTATCGATTTCCCTGAAAGATAATCCACACTTTCAGTAGGCCACTATCCTTTCTCTGACGAACTCGGATACTTGATCAAACGCTGATCGCTGTTTACTACGAGGCATAATTGATCGTTTATTTGAAAAAAACCACAAGAAAAGCGCAATTGCCGAACTTGAAATCGTCGAAAACTCCAAGCCTTAAGTAGCGCTTTGAAGTGGCGCCACAGGCACGCGTGATGTGCGTCTGCGCTGGAATTCTAATCATTTACATATCTCTTCTCCGCTAATGCATGTTGTAAATTTCATATTATTTGCATGCTTCCTTAAGGGTGTTGCATTTACGGTGGCCAGCAATGTATATACGTCTGCGATTAAGCTGTGGAAGTAAACTGAGAGAGATCAGTTAGTCAGTTCAGAACTGTGCGATTAGCTAGACTCTCACTTGCTGCCTACTGTTAAACAGTTAACTATGTGAGTGATTTTGCTGATTTCCAATATTACGATATATTATTATTCCAATATCCACGTATTAAGGAGATTTTGTTTATCTCCGTTTTCTTTTCCTTGAGATATATGTAGATGTTTACTTTGCTGAGAACTATTATTTATTTCAATATAGTGTAAAATTCTTCTGCTCATCTGGCCTAGTTATTCTAAAGACCGATCCGTAGCTCGCAAGAATGTTCCAGAAAACACACATATGATTTATGTCCTCGCAAAGTGGACAGCGACTGCATAATAAACCTTTCAGTATGTTTCTCAAAAGACAATGTAAAAATGTAAATTTACAAAGCATTACTTTTATATTGAATGGAATTGTTTCATATTATAATACATTATATTCGACCTGATATTACTAAGAAGCGAAATGGCCAATATTCTACAAAGTATTAAATCACGTTTCTAAGAAGGAAAAAAAACGAAGCAAAAAACAGTTAAAATTGCAAAGCTCAAGAATATCATTTATCTTTTTCTTATTTGATATACATGACAATTTACACTGCATTTTATTTCACATTGGTATTGAATTATCTTTTAGGCATGTCATATACCTATTAAAATTAATAACAAATACTCTATCTAGTTTCTATGCTTTAAAATATGTCATATACATGAAGCAAAATAAAAACATGGTTTTTGAGGAATAGTTCTTTTAACTTCGTAATATGGCCATAAGTATTCTATTCACATCAAAATCGTTATTTCAGACACGTAATTTTAATACTGCGAAATTCAAAACCTACAACTCAAGAAAAATCCCGTCAGACGTAAGAATAAATTACCACTCTTTAGCATCCAAGTTGAATTTTATTTTGTTGCGCTTTCTGGCTGCATCATTTAATCATTAATGTGTCATGAAAAATTTACATTTTTAGAACACATAAACATGTAATATGAAGTGAGTACGCAGAATAAATAGCTTGCCTTGGAAGCTTTAGCAAAAGTAAAGTAAATTTGATATTTAAAATTCATGACACGAAAATTTCTCCTTTTTTGTTTAGCTGTTGCTTGAAACATTTCTTTCAAATTAATCATCCCAAGGTATATAACTGTATACTTATGTAAATTTAAGTGAAATATGTTGCAAAACTGGTAAAAAATTTATTATTTTTTAATTACTTTTTTCTTAAAGTTTTAAAGTTTATAAATTATCAAAGAGAATTTTATATCCCCAATAGTTTACTTCATTTTTTTAAACAGCTTTATGTATCTTTTAGTTTATTAAAATTTTCTTATTTTTCAATTGTTAAGCTACCAGGGGAAGAAATGAAAAAAAAAAAGAAGGTTTCGCAAAGGAAAACTTAAATCAGCAAAATTTGCGAATAATACGTCATTTCTAAAAGCGATACTTAATTATCTTCCTTTCTTTGATATTGAAAGAGAATTAGTACAAATATTTTCAAATATGAAGAATTCTGTGCTCACTTCATGCACCCACCCACGCATGGAAATTTTTTAAGTATGTAGGAAAGAAAAGGGTAATCGATTTCCATTATATTTATTTTCTGTGCATATCTGAATGAAACTGCTGTTGGAAGAAATTATGGATCACAACCTTTTAATTCGATACCTACAATATAAACATTTATTATAAAGTACCTTCATTCCTTTCAATTAGCAGTTTAATCAAATATTTATTGTATACACGGATAAATGCATAATTATTATTTTAAGAAAGATTAGGCTATTTGAATATGACAAAGCGTTCGACAGCTATCTGTCTAAAGTAGAAATGCTGTCATGGAGGACATTCTAAGGATAACTGGTTCGTATTCACGTTACACATGGGAAAAAGGATGAAAATCAACCATTTAGCTAACCCGTTCGCCCAGATTCGAACTGGGTCGAATTACCAGTATTCATCTGTCTTAACAAATCAGCCATTAGAGGAATACTTTAAGGAAGGTGGTTTTGGTTGGTTTGGGATAATGGTAAAGCCTCGAGGGCTATATGCCTAAGAGGAATGCCTTCGTGGATGACGTTCTAAGGGAAACTGGCTGGTATACACGTTACACACGGAGGAAGACCACGAAAATTTCCGCGCGGCCAACCCGTTCGCAAAATTCGAACCTTGGACCGAACTACCAGTGTACAGCGAATTTACCGCTCTGGTGCGGTTGGGCTCTATAAGGAAAGACTGCAGAATAAAATGATTCAAAGTTATTGAAGATGAAGAAAACTGATAGAGGAGAAAATGTCAAAATAAGGGGAGTGATAAAATAAAGATATTTGTAAAATATTGTGCATATATCCACTTAAACATAGTTATAGCGTCATGTTTCAGACACCTCAGTTTACATGCGATATTCGCAATATTACTATAGCAGTTCTTTAGGACCCTTAAATTAATATGTAATTTATTATTATTTTATAATCTTCCATCAGTCCTATGTTAGAATCTTCTATTTATACACAAAGTTCGTAATATTCTATGCAATTGTTTAAAATCGTTGAACTAATAATGATTTTAAACAATTGCAATGAATGCTATTTATTTGTAGTGAAAGATTTTATTAAGTTTATTGCATTCATTAAAAAGTATTTGGTATAAAAATACAAAATTGTTCAAAACTTCAATTTATTTGTTTTCTTACTTCGAAATGTATTTCTCAAATGTTTAGCAAGTTTTTGTAGACGGCTTACTTCCGATTAAGGCACAATTTAACTAACTATTCACAATCCGAACTTAAGATAAAGTCATAACTGCATACAGTGTTGTGAAAGGATGAAATACAAGATATCTGCTGTTCCCGCAAAATAGTTTTAACCTTAGAAATGTCTTTAACGGACATATCAAGCTTTGCGAGTCATTATATTATGTCACATGGGGAGAAGATTTGCTACGTTACGCTATCACATTATTCATCACGCAAACGATGCAGCAAATATTAACATTACAGGAAACATAACATCTACCCATCCTGGCAAACAAGTAGCCTCTAAAGGCGTTGTCCTTCAATGTGTTATATGATCTCTAATTCATATTTAATATTATGCCTTTATTGCCGTAATTCAAACTCTAACTGCAAAGTCAGTGATTTAAAAGAAACTGACGCATTTTTATTAGTTTTCATCTTTCTTTTATTTTTAACAACCTGTTTATAATGCATCCAAATGAAATTCTTATGAATATTTGCAACATTATTGAAATTCCTAAAAGATGTTTCTATTTCCCATTATTGCATATCTTGCTAAAGAATCGTTCAGTTCCGTCATATTTTGCCAAATTACTCAAGTACTTGTACGTATCAATGACCACCGCACTGAAGAAATCAAAGTTTTGTAATTAAAAAACTTTCATTTGGAGAAATATCATTTATACTAAAAAAATCTAATGTTTTTAAATACTGATCATTTTAGAAAGTACAGAAAATATTTTCACCGTCTCATTCATACTTTTTTATGGTAATTAAACCGTGATATATAATTCACTATGCGCATAAAGCAAAAGTTATGTTGTAGAGACATTAGATTATTTCGAAGCAGGAGACATGAAAAATGCGCAATTCCCTCGCCGCGACTCGAATCACGGACCTCTCGAATACGCGCCGAGTGTGCCGACCACTACACCACGAAGGCGGCAGAAATACCTTATAATCTCCAGGTAAAATGGTATGGTTTGAAAATATCAACATCTTTGTAAAATGTAAAACTTTGTTTTTCCTTCTATTGGTCTAAACTTCGTTCTAAAGCATTTCTTGATAATGTTCGAACCCATCAGTCATTTAGTCGTCTCATCACAGTGAGGGTTGGCATGTATTCTACAGTGAGTAGATTGGTATTAAATCCGCGAGGAGAGAGGGAAAAACACACACATACGGCCATTGTTACCGCACTACTGACATTGCCTAGAATAAATCCGCCGAATTCGCACCCATGATTTACAAATGGAAGACGAACGAATTCTTTATCTTCTAGGGCTATGAAATTCAAAACGGTAGCATTTGTATGACCACTTGTAATTCTGAAATGTGGTAAACCGTCATAGTTCACCAGAGGTATGTACAGGGGATGCAAATGAAAACCTGTACAATAAATAACATAAATATTTTACTTTGCTCTAACATAGTTATAATAAACACAGTTATAATAATAAAAATAACTGCGTGTTGCCTGCAACAAAATCGTAGAAAACTTCATTTGTTTAAGAGTAAAAATAAATTAGTTTTAGAATTTTAGGAATAACAGCAGCGCCCTCTTCGGCGGGCAGCAACACAATGAATGTCGTAACAGTAGTACTGTGAACTTGTTGGGTAAGGTTATAAGATATTTCTCCTGTCTTCTTCGCTTGCCTTCGTGGTGTAACGGTCAGCATGCTCGATGCGTAACCGAGAGGTCAAGGGCTCGATTCCCGGTGAAATCGTTGCTCATTTTTCAGGTCTCCTGCTTCGAAATGTCTCTAGAAGGTAAGAGTTAACAAACAACAGATGTTTCTCCTCTCGACTAAAATTTAGATAATTTTGACACAGCAAAGAATTTACAAAGTGATGGAGCTTGGTGAATAAAAAGCGTTACCAGTCGTAGTGGCTGATTGGATAATTTTTTAATTCTTGAGAAAAGCATTTTTAACGTGAGTAACTTAGCAGAATGGGAGCATTTTGTACTCTTGTTCTTGATTACATTTGTAGCTTTTTCCACCGTTATTATAGCACAGTTGACGAAAGACGGTGACATATTGGCAAAATAACAATTGACAGCAGAATAAAATTTGAACAAGATTAAATTTTAATAAAGACTATCTTTCACTTCTTTTGACTGGTTGTTTAAGCTTCTGTTTGCAAACTTTTATATTAGTATTGGCTGAAGTGTTATGTAAAGATTATATAAGAAGGGTTCATTTTCGATGACGCCGTTTATGACAGAGAATTTTTATAAATATTTACCGCTCTTAGGGAAGAAACGAGAAATAGTCAATTAATAAAGAAGACTTTGGGAACTATTACAAATTAAATTTAAAATTTTGATTTACATAATTTTTAGATCATGTATATATATATATATATATTAAGAAGCAAATGTTTAACGTTGTTTAAACTGAATCTCAATAATAATCTGTAATTTAAGCTCCTTATAAATGTTCCGAAACCTTGAAATACGAAGCACAACCACTTTTACAATTTATTAAATTTCCAAACACTAAGCTAATTTATCCCAAATATAGCAGAATAATATGTATTTTGTGAGGAGGGTTGCAAAATTTGAAACTTAAGACAGTTATTGCAGAAGTATGGTATTTCATAAGATACACGAATATTTGCGTTAACGCATATGCACAAAAACTGTCAATGTAGATTTATTACTCATGTTTCGTGGCTAATTTCATTACAATACAGGTACTGCTATTTTCAAATTGAAGAAATTTCGAAGTGCTTATCTTTTCTCAAATTTCCTTCAGCATTCATCTAGCACACTTTCGGATTCAGGTCCTCAACGACTGCTACTATAAACTTAAAAATTCTGTTTAATCATCGCAAATGCTTTTTAAAACATTGATGATAGAAGTATAAACTTTTTTTTTTCAAGAAGCAAGAAAGGACTGACTAAAAAAAGAAGGCAAAAAAAAATTCTTTCGAACTTCTTTTCAAACTATGCACATATTTAAAAAGAGTTTCTAAAAAATAAGCAGCAGTATTTAGTTTCTAGAAGTGAAATAAGAAATCTTAATTTTTAGCCATGTCTTCATTTCAAAATAAATGAGCGGGTTAAGGAATTTATTTTTCGGAATTTCGTAGACTTTGCATTAGACGTATTAGTTTCAAGACGCAGCATTTATTTATTATTTATTTTTCCTTTTGTTTATTCATTTCATTATTTGTTTTTCAAAGATATTTCATTTTATGGATAGGGCAGTTTAAAATGTTGCAAATCAAGATGCAAATTATTTTTTCAATTTGCTTAATTTCAGTTTTGCTGTTATTGTTATTATTACATACATTGGTAATTATTACATAATAAACTCTTATCTAAATAGAAACTAAAGCATGGAATTAATAGAATTATAATTTCTATTGATCTTAGGTATTTGATAAAGTCGTAATTTTAAGTGCATAATTTTACAATGACAAGTAATGGTATAGTCAATAAAAAATGCACAGCAATGGCTCTTGGTTGCAAACGAGACTATCCTTTACCAAGGCCGAAATATATATCGCTAGAAATATATTTTATTAATTACGATAAAATGTTTAACTTATTTTATATTAATTAAGTATATTTATGTAAACAAAGCTAGCATTAAGATTTTAAGAAATGTATTTACTGTTTTTAAATCGCTCACTTTGTAGGCAGTTATAGATTGATTGAATTCCGAAGATAAATTAAAAATCTTACATTTTCCTGTATGGCATTGCTCTAAGAAGTGTTTAAACGCGCCGTGAAAGATGAATTTAAACATCTTATGTTTCTTATATTGTGAGGCTTACGAATGCGAGTGGATGATTTATCGCTGCGTGATACAAGGTAATAGTGTATATTGTTCAAAAAAATGAACATCCATTTACATCAATATACAACTTTGTAAACTGAAAACAGGGATAGAAAAGCCCTGTAAATCTGCTTGGTCCTACCAAGGAATGAGGAACCTTGTATCTTTTCTTTACCAAGATGGTACAGAATTAATACAAGTTTATAGTTTAGAAATACGTCGTCGACAAGCTGTTTACGTTGGATAAAATGATCCTAAGTGAGTAGAGTTTCATTCTCCTAGGTAGTATACACCAAGTCAAGAATATAAAAGGCTTAAGGGAATTATCGCTCTGTCTATATACGTAACTGAAACTTAAGGGTGTAAAAGAGTTTTTTATTCAGAACTTGATATAGCTGAAGAGAACGCACTTCCAGCGCTTATGTTGTAACTAAAAAGTAAGAATTTCAAATTAAAGCAAAGACTTAGGTTGGCCAAAGGCTATACAGAAATAATTAGCTCTCAGGTTGGTTCAAACAGACACCGGCGTGACAAGCGCTATTGGCAAGAATAAAGCAAGTAACGTGACCTTCAGCAAGCAGAATACGCCCTGACTAAATAGTCCAAATTCTCCCTTTAAATACTATCTCTTTTTACCTTATTTATGTACACGCGAACTGAAATTAGCATTCTGGCATAAAAAAGGAAAGAGAGAAGTTTCGTAAGATAAAATAACTGGTTAGTTTAAAAGAATAAATACTTTGCAACCTCGTATAAAAAACGAAATGATTATCACATTTCCTGGTGTCATATTCATTTAGAATAAAAGAAAACTGAATTTATAATACCTTTTGCTAGCACTGAATTGAAATTTCATAAAAATGCTGCTTATTTGACACCTTGAGTTCACTGTCTGCAATTAGATATAGCTTATTTTTAAAAGCCTTCTTACTATACTCACAAGAAAATTTTCTGTGTTCTTTTCATACCACTTGGAAATAAATTTGTTTTGAATACAAAGAAGAAAAGCATACAAGTATTTGAGATTTCAGTATATAAGAGGCATACAAATTCATTACACTAATAGGTGTTTACTCTAGAACACATTCCGCGATAGATTTTGAAACATTAAATTTTTAGACAAGAGAAATGTATAAAAAAAGATGTGGAGCAGTCAAAGTGTTATTTTTCAAAAGCAAATTTTATGGAAATAAAGAGTATTGAATGAACTCAAAAGCGAATATTTATCATTTTTGTAATCGCTACTCAGTTCCCTAAGTTATTTCAAGAGAATAATTTAGACATTTATTCTAAAACATGTTCATGTTCTTAAGAAACCAACTACAATGAAATATCTGGAGGTTTAAGATTAAGACGCGAGTATTAAGTATATTTGAAAACGCTTGCACAACTATATATCTTTTAGTCATAAATCCACGGTTCTAATCTAAGAAACAAATCGGACAAAAGACACTTTCAAATCATGACTACGTTATATAAATATGCACAAAACTTAAATTTTTTAATATGGGCTCCTCATAAAATGCACATCAACGAAAACAATGCTTTCAGAAGCTAAATTAGTGAAATAAAATTATTCCATACCCATATTACATGAGGTACATTATTTAAATTTGAACGTTAATATAAAACTATTGTTAACGAGGCATATGATAACTAATCGAATGCAGTTTCTAATGCGTAACTTTAACGATCGAAAACCATTGACATAAATGCACTATTTTCAAATTATCATTCTTCGAAATACTTTTATTTTTTCCAATGGCGGGGTCTAGCTGCTTATAGGTGGCAAATAGCTAGTTAAATCTTACGGAATCTAAGCAGCTAGATCTCAAGTGCAGAAAACTAATGTTTCATATACTGTTACAAACATGTGCCAAATGACCAAATATTGATAGTTTGAAATCTCGTTTTACTTTATTCCATTTTAAACCCTTTTTTAATCCATTTAAGCCATGTCTATTCTATGGACAAAAGTAACCAGACTCTTCGGAATTTAGACATCGTTTTCGAAGATTTAGGCAAATACTTAACAAATTGTTATGAAGAAACTGCAGCCATAAAATAGCTTGATTTCACTTTTTTCAGTAAAAGTTCATCCAATAAAGTTCAAGACGCAGAGTTTGACTTTCTTTGGGAGCATAAACTAGTATCAAACACCTAACAGCCTAACTCCTCTATTCTACCTAACTCTTATTCTAACTATTCTGTCTAACTCTTTTATTTTATTCTGTCTAACGCCCTAACAGAAGTTAAGCTGCTTTCAGGTACAGCGAATTATTGCTGTGCCTGAAGAACTACAGAATCTTGAAAAGGCTAAAATAATCTTTTTTTATTAAATCGGAACTTGAACACAAACGCACGTCCCGTGCTCACAGGATCAGCCACCACTCGTGATAATGCAATTAAAGTAACAGTAAATTTGCGGTATTTAAACTAATCCTAGAGGTCGTAGACCACACAATTAATTTTAATTTTAAGTTAGCTCAGGAGCTTTCATTGAAGTAAAAATTGAAGTAACGGCCTCTACAACGCAAAGTCGAATAATTTCAATCTTATCAGAACTGGCAAAACTTAGTAATGTGGCCTCAAGAGGCAAAAACACGATGTCGTTTACAATCCAAATACCTCAGCTTAAATGTTGTCTACTTGACTTGCATTCTGGTGAGGAAACATACTGGAGAAACTGTATTAAAGGTGGTTTATTAAAATAATAGTAACCCTATAAGCAAAACTTTTACTATTTTGATCTGTAAATAACTTTGCTACATTTAAGATTTAAAGCTAAAATATCCTTTAGGTGTAGTCAGGCTGATATTACACTCTTTATAATCAAAGGTGCTGGCTCGTAGGTGCTGGTTTGAAGAAAATTGAATCACACCTCTTTGAAATGAATGAACCTTTGAATAAACCTTTTATTTCTATTAGAAGACTCGGTTACACGGGTTTTCTTCCTCCAACTTCACATTCCTCGTAACAGCTACTTACCACAATGAGAATTGCAGTGCCCTCAACATTCCAAACAAGCTGTATACTTGATGACCTCTCTCTCACTCTCTTCCTTCACTGCGAGCTTTGTCTGCCCCACCTCAGTGCCTTTTTGAAACAGATCAAGCAGTAACGTTAGGAGAAAATCTCCTGGCGTTACTGCTTGTGACGTAACACCACATTCAAATAGTTTCTATCTAAAAATTTAAATAGATGTATTTAGTCAAGAAAGAACCTTGACTGAACATTCTTCACAAATTTTAATATCCCTTCAATGACCTAAATTTAGAAATCAACGTAAACCAGTCTTTCCTCTTAACAAATACCGAAAAAGATTTTGTTGCTTCTCATTCTAAATTAAATCTGGTTTAAAGACCATTCTGATATTCTAATAGTAACAAATATAATAAATTTATTGAACCACAGTATGCATATATGATCACACGTAATTTAATTACACGTATTAATATTTTTAATGTGGTTCAAAACGAAGACTTTTAAAATAACCATTCCCCTCTATTTGTAATATTTGCTAAGTACACTGCTCGACATTGAAAATGAAACACCAAGAAGGAGTGGTCAGGATGAAATTTGGAAAAAAGGCAGAGACAGCAAGCAGTAATAAGTGATCTTTATTTCAAAATGATAGTCAGAATACAGAGCGAAAACGGCGTCGGCTCAGTAGGATGTAGGACCACCACGGCGAAGAAACACGTCTAGGCATAGAGTCAATAAGAGTGCGGATGGTGTCCTGAGGGATGGCTCTCTATTCCCTTTCAACCATTTGCCACAGTTCGTCTTCTGAACGAGGCAGGGGCACAGTTTGCAAACGGCGTCCAATCCCATCCCACACATGTTCCATTGATGACAGGTCAGGAAAGTACGTTGGCCAGGGAAGCATCTATATACCTTGCAGGGCATGTTGGCAGATGCGAGCACTGTGTGATCGTGCTGAAAACTTGCATTAGGTAGCTCATGAAGGTAGGGGATTGCCACCGGCCGCAGTACATTATCCAAGTATCGTTGGGCCGTCATAGTGCCCTGAATACGAACTAGAGGTGACCTAGAATCGTAGGCAATAGCACCCCACGTTGTCGCGCGGTGGGGCGTTCCACAGTTACTGCCGGATTAGATTTGTCTCCACGTCGACGCCACACAGGTATGCGGAGACTGTCAATGGATAAACAGAAGAGTGACTCATCTGAGAACACGACGTTTCGTCATTCTGTCATCCACATCGCTCCAGTCTGGCGCCATTCTAAACGTTGGCGTCTATGCTATGGAGTCAATGGCAGTCTTCTTAACGGACGCCTGAGTGCAGGCCACATTCAACCAATCGACGGGAAATGGTTCTGGTCGACACGGGAACATCCAGGGTATCTTGCACATGCTGCAAAATCGCAGTACAAGTGACTTGCGGGACCGCCACAGCTTGTCGGTGGATGCGTCGATCCACGCGTGCTGACGTCACTCTCGCTGCAGCTGTACCACCCTCCTTCTTCCCACATTTCCTTGTTCCAACCATGTTCACCATAGCCGATGCACCGTGCTCGCATCCATGTGGGTTTCAGCTGCGATTTGACGTAAGGACCAACCCGCCCTTCTCCGTCCGATCACCATACCCTTCGTAAAATCGTCTATCTACTGGAAGTGCCTTCGTTGACGGCGGCCTGGCATTCTCTCCTATTACACGTATTCTCCGGACCAAAAACCAACTTTCTTCGATAATTCGTCCGGCAGAAATAACGAAACGAATATTGCCCATTCTGCACGTTAATTCCCTTATATCCTACTTCACGTGCGTCGGAGAGCTGCGCATCACTGGTACATTTTCGCATAACTCAGTAACGTACGTCTACTCTAAAATTTGCATAAATTTCTGACCACTCCTTCTTGGTGTTGGATTTTCAATGTCGAGCAGTCTAAATGCAAGTACACGAAGCTCAAAAATCTGATGTGGACACCACGTGACTTCCTTGTACGGCCTATTAAATTATACATATTTTTTGCTGTACTTCCTTTTAACTTATTTCTCCGAATAATTACAACTTAATTAACGAATCCCTCAAGGCAATTTGAAAATGACATTAAAATTGTAAATTTTGAAATTAAATATCCCGGTCAGTTTTTGTCTTACGAGATTCAAATTTCTTATAATTCGATTTTTCCGTAATGAGTGTTCAAATATAAGTATAGGAACTAGGAGGTGGCATTAAAAGTTAGATTTCGTTATTTGTCAAAAATTTAAATTTGACATTGCCAAAATATGAATGTTTTCGTCATTTAAAACACATCTGTATTTGGAAATACATGATTATGACCAACGATTTCAAAAGAAATGGTCGGATCACGAGGATTAGCCGGTAACTTTTTGGGTATATATTTATACATATATATGCGCAGCCCCTTACCCTGATATGTCTATATACTTGTGGGTTCCACCCTTTTATTTCACTGTTCAATGTGAGAAACCTGGTACACTGATAAACGAATAATCGCTTGAATGTGTGAACAGAGACGTAAGACTCAAGAAGGGTTAACTACCCTTTATATCTCAAAATAAGGATGAACACACCCTGTTCCTTTCTCGGCGTGCACAGCAAAGCCTCCACTTGGGCTTGAACTCAAATTAATAAGAATTAAATCTTAACTAAAAGATATAGCCGAAGCTATCAGGATTCCAAGTAGTTGGCCCCTAAACCTCAATTAAGCAGGCGAAGCTATCAAGGGCCTGAAGTATGGTCGAGGGTGATAATAGCTTAAAGAGAGACGTAGCCAAAGGCGAACTAGTCAGAAACTCTGGCTCTCTAACGATGTCATTGAAGCATCGACTTAAATACCACTCTTACTCATTTGCATTAAACGCGTTTCTGAAAATACATTCTGGTAGGAAATTGTAGGCTGAAGCTAGAAGAGATAGGATAGGTGCATAAGTTTAACTGCTTTAAAATTAGTATAGACCTTACATACTATACACATACCCTTATCCTTATATATGTATATATATATATTTACGTTTCTTACTGTTGATTACAATAAAAGGGAGAAGGGTCAGCTAGATGTTTTAGCATTCCCACATAAAAAATGGCAACGTTCTACGGCTAATCCTTTTTTAGTTATGGGAGATACATACATACGTAGATTCATACAGACGTTACGTAAAAACCCTTTTGAATCCATTTCACAGTCGTTTCTGGAAAAACTTCGTCCTTTTTTTGTCCTTATGTACAACTCATCCGGCAGGGTGGCTTCCGACCTAAGGAACAGTTGCCAACCAGAATATCCTTACGTGCAGGGCGCCAAAGTCAAGACCCTCGTCCTGGTGTAAGCCTTTCGAAGCATGTCCTTATGTACAGACATCACTCAAAAAAATCGTCCAAACTGATTCGCGGACGGTCAAATGGATATTGCCTTTGAAATATAATACTCGAAATTTTTCGCGATTACGGCGCTTCCTTTACTTCGCACAAGGAAGTAACAATACTACTTATGGTCACGCAGTTAGTACTTACTTTGAATAAAAGCAGAATAACTTTATTAACTCCCTTAAAACTCATTTTGTAATTAAAGTCAAGAGCAGTAATAAGATTAACTTAAAGGAAAGTTCTCCAATATTAAATTATTCAAAAATTTCATTTACTGTGCAGAAGAAAAAAAAATTAAGTAGCTTTGATAAAAGAGTTCAATCTGTTTTTACTTTCCAAAATGAATAGAGTGTACAGGAAAGCCATCATTAAAAAGATATTAAACAATCTACAGAAAATTTAAAGTATTCACCTAACTCGTCTTTCAATAACATTCTTTCTGTTTATAATACGTATTACTTAAACGTTAGGCATGCCAAAAAATATGAGTCCCGAACATTTTATAAAACAAGATTGGCAAATACAGAAAAAGTAATAATTACTTCATTGAAATCTGTATTTAAGAAAAAGATGTCTTTTAATCTCATTCATTAAATGAAAATTTTTGAAGTTAACAAACTTCCAAATTGCAATTTTAATTTTTGCAAAAGTTAATTTTCTGTCATATAATAAGTCTTTGTCTGCAAGTATCAAAAATTCGATTGTTTTCTAATTTTTGCTTCGAATATACTTATTATACTTAAAGCTTACTGACTGAAAGAATGAAAAATTTCCTAAAACATACACACACACACACATATATATATACAAACACTGATGATGTTTACATGTTTTAAGAAAAATTTAGGTAAATAAAAAAATGGGAAAATTTTAGAATAAAAAATTCTAGCTTATTGTTTGAAATGAGCTGTTTTTATATTTATTATTCTTTCAAAATATCGCATGTAACAAGATGTGGATCGAAGGATATTTTCTTACGCTTTCCGAACAGAAATATTGCTATTCCATAATTCATACACTCTATTAAGCACATGGTATTAAAATTTTTTAAGTGCGAAATAAACAACACTGTTAATAAGAAAGAGAAGAACCATCAGGCATTACTTTTACATGGAAAGAAAACACCAAACGAATACCCGATAAAGGTACGTACAGTTGGTAATGTTTTTTAAATTAAATTACTAATAACAAGAAAAAACACTCGCCGATTCAGAAAGCAATATCATATCTGTAGTAACAATAAATAAAATAATAAACCAAGATTTATAACTAAAAAAGTTAAAAAACATAATTATCACCAGCTTTTGCCGAGGCATGAGACTCAAATCAAAATAATTTATAGAACCTATATGAAAACTATTTAGCGGGAAGTAATGAAAATACATTGTTATCCTTGATAAAGCATGGGTTTATCTAAATGACTGAAACAAGAAAAAGGTCTATTATCGGAAACGAAATGTCAAAATGTGCAAACTTGGTTCCGCCAATGCAAAAGAAGTTTTTATGATGGATTTATGGTTGTCGAGGATTCTCTTACAACAGGAAATTAAAAATAAGAAGTGTGAAAAAATATTAAAATCGACTCAACGTACTATCAGCAGTGAGTTTTACATTCGATATTTAAAGAAGAAGTCCCATTTCTTTACCTCAGTGATTTTCAGAGTGAAATTTCAAGACAAAGAAGCAAGCCATACGAGGCTGAAAGTTGCTCTCTCTGCTCGGACACGGTTCTGGCCCAACGTTGGGCGCCAGTTGGAGGATCTTAACTATGCAATATTAACTCAGATTCCTTCAGACCCTTTTAAACTGAAAACCCAGTTATCGTTTCGTCTTAAATAGCACAACAAAGTCTTATGGAGATTTTAAATAACCTCTTTATTTAAGCTTGAATTGAATAGAAAGCGTAACATGTGCTTATACTCAGAACTCCAATACTTGAGAGTACTTAAAAAACCATAATTTGAAATTACAATTTGAAAGTGATTGTAGCCGGAGACTATGCATATTTGGCCTAACAAAGCTGGCTCAAAACCTTATTAGCGCGTTTTAACGTCGACTATCAAATGTCCAAAACCAGAATATTAACTGGCAGAGCTGTGCAGTAGAAAATTAAGCTACAAGTGCTGTTGACAAAAGGTCTGGATCTAAAACATTCGAAACCCTTGCCTTAAATATTCTTTAGCCACATTAGTGTCCTGGTGAGGGCTAGTAGTCAAAGGAGAAGTGATAATAAAAGAAGACGAAAGGGGAAGATAGAGTAAAGATTTAAATAACAAAAAGTGGTTAATTAACATAACATTGCTTGTAACCTCATTCTCTTCACCTCAGATAATTTCTGATATTTTTGTAACTAAATGTTAATTAAGAATGTTACAGAGCTTGCAAATTGCAAACCCCTTACTTTACACCTTTCAGTTGTAAAAATAGGTGAAAAATCATTCTCTCAGAAGATAAGACTACTATTTTTTGCAAAATATCTAATATTCGTATTGGAGGAGTTAAAAATTATATATTCACTCTCTGATGTAATCAGTTGACAGAATCGGGGAATTAAGCCGAAGCTTAGGATCGGAAGTTTTACATAACTATCCACTTCAATAAAGGGTAAGTATGTAAATGATTGAAAGGACAGAGGCGTCATTTACGCAAATCTATTGTAAGCATATGCCTACAATGAACTGTTGAATGTTGGCGGTGGCTTAATTTGCAAGTTACTAAAATTAATTTGCAAATTAAGCCTTCATTAATTAATCCTGACTTGGAATTCGTGATTAATTAATGAATAGAATAATTAGATTAAATAGTTTAATGAATGAAATTAATTGTTATAATTAAAGCTACGATAAGGATCGAAATTTTCACGTTCGCGTTGGCACCGTTCTCGATATCATTAAAAGTTTTATTTCACTATCCTTCGGAGATTTTGCCAGGTCTACTGCATTTTAATTATGTAAATTGCATCCAACTGAGATTAACTTACCTCTGCCCATAGTGTGTGTACGATGCTATACTATTATCGACTCAATTCATGCAACATAAACAGCAAAATGTCTATAAGCTGCATACTGAGTCAGTGCCTGATTTAACGCTATGAAAAGCTCGTTAACAATTTCCTCGCCCACACATAAAAAGAGATAATATTGAGAACATCAAGAATAATGACATTTCGTTTTCATTTAACAAGAGTTAAGTACCTTTGCGTTGTTATTCTGAATAGAAAATTAACCTTTAAAAAGTTGGATACAACATACAAATGGAATTCAACAAATTAAGTTTAAATATATTATAATACTTTTGGGATAAAGACATATGGTGAAATGACTGCATCACCCCTTAGAAGTATTAAAAACAAATTACAAACAGCGGGTGTTCATTATTTTCGAGAGGCAATTAAATATTGCCCATTTTTTAGAAGCAGTTAAATGCTGTTTTTTAATATTAAAAATATCCAACATTGCTCAATGATTGAGTTCTTGACAAAAAGAGCAAAACATCGACAAATATTCATGACCGTATGTGCAGTCTATGATGATACACCACTGTCTTAAGCCACTGTTCGATAGATAGGTTAGTCAGGTTTTAGTCAGACGAGAGTTTCTCTTAAAAATAATCGTAGACAGGCAGTATTATGAACAAGATCATTTATAAAATGTAGGCAGAAGTCATGGAATTAGTGATGGTAAATAACCGAAAGATGATTTCTAAATTGCTAAAGAAATGAGCTATAATATCGTATAAGTGGAAACATTCTTCAGGAAAAGTTATGGATTTCAAATAATTGACACAGAATGATAAGGTCAGAAATGAAGAAACAGCTATTCGAATGCTCCCTAGGATAAATGCCAATAAAACGCTTTATTCATGTCTTGTAACAGGAGATGAGACATAACTCTACAATTAATACTCGTAACTAGTAGAAGAGAGTATAGTGTAGAAGTACAGTCGAACTTCCCTAGCTCACAAATTCATAATCCAGAAATGTGGGAGGAATATTCTGAGCATCGTTTTGGGGGGAATAATATGAGAGCACTATTAATTGGTTATATACCACTTAATACTACGAGATAATACGTATTTATTATGTTAACTGGTCCATTCAGCTCCGACAAAGATAAAAAAATGCCATGAGAATCTCTGCAGCAAAGTACTGTTTTTCAGGATAACTCTCCAGCACACAGCGTTCAGATTTCGCGTACTGCTAATTTATTACTATGGATGTTTGCTTATCAACCATATTAACCAGACCTGCCCAAGTGACGTATTTTTGTTTTAGAACTGAAGCAACATATCTATGGTTCGCATTGCAAAAACAATAATGCTTTAAAGGCTGCCATTCAGGAATGATTTTAAAAATATGATAAAACATTTTTGCCCTTCTGGAACCGATGCTTAATGGATAGTGTACTGGCCATTACGCAACGAAGGCATGCTAAGAAGGCGGGAGAAATACCTTATAGTCCCATGATTCAATCTTAGTCACATATGACCATGAATGTTAAGCTAATTAACAAAATTATACTTTTAGTGCATGTAACAAAATCCATATAGCCTAAAATTGTTTTCTATGTAATATTTAATTTATGTGCCGACCATTACATCACGAAGGCACGCTAAGAAGGCGGAAGAAGTACTTTATAAGTGCATTAAAAGGAAGAACTATGTTGAACACTGAAAAAGCACTTTTAGTAAACAATCTTATAATACAGTGCGTAAAATTTAGTGAAAGCCTCTTTCCTTGCAAGTGATAGTAAATGCATTTATTTAATCATAAGATAAATCAAAGAATAAAATGAACCTAATCAAATTTACAGTGTATACAACGTTTACCTGAACTGCTGCACTAAATATGAATAACAATTTTCGTAAACCTTGCAGAACAAGCTGTATGTATCATTTTAGTCATTCCTTAATTTATCAGAAATTGAACTTTACTTCTAGATTTCAAATTCAGCTCGAATTACAAAAAAAGCATTGTTATATCAAAATTTTGAGACGAATACATAGTTATAATTTATTTTAAAGACTAGATGAATATAAAAAATAATTTGTAAATCTGTAAGAGTAATCAGTCTTTTACAGGTCTACAAATTATTTTTTATAAACAAAAAAGATATAATTATACTGGAATATTGCCACAAGACTAAATCAAATGGGCATTCACTTGTTTAAAATATTTGTTGATCTATGACCTATAGTTTACACTAACTAGCAACTGAATGATACTCAAAATAAAAACAACTATATATCATTTGCTAATTTTGTTATACGACAGTTAACGCTTTTTGATTAATTCAAATTTTGGAGATCCATGGGAGGGTATTAAGTTAAAAACTGGTGCAGCAGGTCACGGCATTCATATTGCGAACATTTGTTTTAGCGTGAATTCTTTTCCAAAACATACAGATACCTTATTTATTTATTTACATGTCTTATTTTAATATAGCTTATATTTTTCCTCTTCTTTATCTAATTTTTAAGAGAAATAGTTTTTGCAGCATGTAAAATTGTAAATCAAATGTAGAGTTTTTTTCTGAACCATTCTGGACAGCCCTTGATTACAGCTGCAAAGATAATAAGTTCAAAACCAGAATTAAAGCTAAAAAAAACAAAATAATTTCGGAAAAAAGTAGCTAATTTTATTATTTAAAA
>KK118271.1:14471-43726 GCA_000611955.2 Stegodyphus mimosarum | reverse complement strand
TATTTAAACATATATTATCATATTTATCATCATCATCATTATTATTATTATTATTATTATTATTATTATTATATTAAATTTATTATTACAGTTATTAATTATTTAAAATTTTTTATTTATTTAAAAATTATAGTAATGAGCCGATGCCTTTATGTTTTGCAAAAAACGCTGCCTCAAGACTGCTTTACGAAAAACGAGTATTTCGCAAAATGTCACAAAAAATTTATCAACATTTCATACTACGGAAATAAGAACAATACATGAAAAAAATATATAGACAAAAAGTTTTACAGCTACACATAAGTTTTATTTAAATTGGGTATTTAAGAGAAATTTATTAAATTTGCCGTATGAAATTTTGAAAACTTATAAAAAAATAAAAATTCGAAATTCCCTGTTATAAGGGATTCAAAGGAACGAAGACCTGGGTATCTGAGAGAAAGAATGCGTGTAGTAGATCACCTGTCATTCTTTCAATTTGATACAGCCTAATCCTGCTATTTCTTACTACGAAAGAGCAATTCCATTTTACATCATATGGCTCCTTTGCTACATTTAAATCCTGTGCGTTAACTTTTCATGTTTAACAATGTGAAAGAAATGCCATTTATTAAAACACACCTTTGTTTTAGGCTCTATGTATTTTGGAATTAAAATCCAAATTAAAAGTGCAAAATGTTAAAGCAAGTTTATAGTCATAATACTCCTGAACTTCCTTTAAAGATTTTGTTGCGTACCCACCCGTTTCGTAATAGATTGAATGCGCAAGACTGATGAAAAGTTAATAAAATTTATTTTTATTACAAGAAATAAAACAAAATGCTGAAATTTTTCCTCACAGATGTTCGTACAATATCACATTATCACACAGTAGCTACATTTTAAACTACTAAAACGTTAAATAGAACACAATTCACAGCGCAGAGAAAGCTAATCCAATCTCAAAATTACAGCAGCGAAGTAAACAACAACAGTTCGCTTAAAACAACTGACCTGAGATGTTTCTCTCCGGTATTTTTAAGATTTTTAGTAATGAACGAGAACATTCTGGTAATTTTTATTTTCTCGAAATGTCTGGAAAGCAAATGAGTACATTTACGAGATATCTATTTATCAAATGCGCGCGCTCTTGAATTTTTACTTTTCCGGCGTAACTTTTTCTTAAAATATATCCCGCTCTGCATTGCACTAGGAAATAAAACAATTTTAATTACAATTCTACTAAAAGTAGCAAACTATATATAAAAACCTTAACAACATCTTCTTTTCTGCTCCAAAAAGACACGGAACAATTAAGTATCAGGTATGTAGAAACGTCCAGTTCTCTACGCAAACAGAAAGTCTACAAAAGTACCAGCAAGTCCATGGCGGTTGAGGTGTTTTTTGACATAAAAAATGTCAACCTCGATAAGTCGTAGCCGCTGTTATACCGCAATGCTCCCTCTCACATATCTTTTCTAGTTTCCGCATTTCTCATTAAAATTAAAATAAAGTCTTCTCACATCAAATATACTTCGTATTATGAGACTATCAGATTTATCAACCACAGAAGTAATAGGACATGGTTCAATTTTTACTTCCTTGTACGAAATAAAGAAAGTATTGTAATCACGAAAAATTCCAGGTATCATATTTCAACGAAAATATCCATTTTGACCGCTATCGAATGCAATTTAATGATGTTTTTCCGTGACATCTGTACGTAAGAACAAAATTAGGGATTCTTTTTCCCTAAACGAATTATAAAATTGATCTAAAATGGAATCAGAAGATATTTTTTTGTAACGTATGCATATATGTACACGATATATATACATATATACGTATGGATCTCGCATAACTCAAAAACGAGTAGTCTCAGAACGTTGAAATTTTGTATATAGGACTGCTATAGCGTGTAGTTGTGCACCTCCCTTTTTGGTTGCATACGGCAGAACCAAAAGCACTATATAAATATCTATATATATGCATACCCACACTGTTACTCGGCTCGATGAGCTCAGTTTTTTATTCTTATATATTAGTAAATTGTGCGCTTTAAAAATGATTGAATTGTGTTATTCTTATCTTCAGGTTAAGGTTTTTACGCTTTAGTTAATCAGCATGCAATAGTTGTAGAATTATCAACAATTTAAAAGTTGTTTAAGTGCGGCTAAGCCTAATTTTTGTTTACCATAGCAGCCATATTTGTTTACATTTGAAGCCTAGCAGAACAGTGAATTAAGTCAGTTTCTGCAACTTCAATGTTTTTTTGCAGTGTGGAACCAAAAGTAAACTTTCAGTTGTGGGCACCGTAAAATCTGCCTTGTTGCCCTGCTAGTCGAATTCCTTGTTTTTGCGTAGAAACTCTAATTTTAATTGTTAATTTTAAAAAAAAATTTTTATTTTATTTATTTATTTATTTTTTATTTGGTGTTTTATTTTTTTTTCTATATTTTTCAATTTTTAATGAAGATATTATTTTAAGGTTTTATGCATATTTACCTTACCGCAGAGAACTGAATTCATTGAATGAGAAATTCATCTCTAATGAAATTCAAGGAAATACGTTTAAATGAAAGCAGCAAAAAATGCTTATAATTTAATATTCCTTTCAAGGAAGTCATGTCGTGTCCGCGTCAGATTTTGTTTTCAAAATTTCTTGTAAACAATTTGAAGCGCTTCTTATTATCAATATTTCACTATCTGACCTAAAATGCTGCTTTAAGAGTAATGTTTTGCTTAACTGGACCAATTAAAATGAAGCAGAAACTAATCGAAACCCTCATTCATAAAGCTGAGTTAACGGATTTCTGCTTGACCTGTGATAGAGACTACCGATTTAAGAAAATAACGTGGCTACGTAAGTAAAATTTTGGAAGTATTAAAGTTATCTGTGAGTTCGCAAAATTAACTGTTGAAGGAAGATACATTTTGAATGCCGTTGAACATATTTCCGGCTCTACGCAACAGTTGAAAAAATTGCATTTCCTTTTGAAATGAAGAGCATCTCAAAGAAAAAAAATGCTATTAGGAATGTTTGAAAAGCCCTTAGAAATGCTGAGAAAGGTGCATTGTTGCGAAAGGGATTTTTTTCTAATTGTTTCAACGCTGCCATAATTGCAAAAATTGAGACCATACGGATTCTGTACCCAAAAATTTAGAAACTTATATGCATGTGTGTGCGTATGATTGTGATGCTTTAGAAAGAGAAGATACATATTCTTTGAATTATGGCCGAGGTTTTAACTGTAGATGATAATGGATGATAATGGCTCGTAATTGCGCAATAGGACGATTTAACTTGTAGACAAACGCACTTCTCGTGGATTCAGCCCTTTATATATGAGAAAAATGATTGTTAAGAATCCTATTCTCTTTATGAATCCCACATTACAATGGGGGAAATCTGCACCTATTCTTCATCACATTTTATGCCTTCTTATACTGTGATTGTAACATCACGACTGATGAAACAGTGGGACGAGCGACAATACATTAAATGGACAGGAAGAGAAGCAGGAATATACCGCATTCAAAAGGATAGCGAGAGAGAGAGAAGTCACAAGGTTGTAACTTGGCAATTTTGAGTTTCAGTTCCGAATTATCGTAATTGGCTAAAGAATTTATGTAAGTACCTGCATCAACAGCATTATATAAGATCATGTTATATGGTACATGGATTAATTTAGAAATGACGCAGTTTAGAGAGATTTATTATAAGCAGTTAGTATTTTAATCACAGAAACGGAAATATCCGAATTAATATACAGGGTTAAGGAACATATATATATATATATATATCGATTTTGATAAATTTTCATTTTCTTAGTTATAAATTCGTAGTTAATGCTCTTTTTACCCCACGATTTAACGTATTAATTGCTAATTCTGCCTGGTTTGAAAACGTGTCTATGTTTATGTCTTCAAGCATATCTCAGTAAAACTGTATCATAGAAAATTAATAAATAGCGAAGCCTGAATTTTCTTTTATCGATACTAACTAGCTTCTGTTAGATCTGTTTTCCTCTCGGTTGGGATGAATATTAATAAATGAATATTTTAAACAAATCTCCAGAAAATACTTTTGTATTCGATAATGCCTAGTTAATTATAACCGAATTTGAAAATCTTCCAGTTGAGAAACATTTCTGTTGTATTACACAGGTAAATAATACTGTCTGAAATATTGCATGAAAATTTCTTCAAGCTGTTGTCTTCTGAAACATAACGCAAGTTCAAAGAAAATACAGAAACTATTTTTCAGGACAAAAATATATGTAACAACTGTGTTTAGTTTCATCGTTTTTTTTAATCGAAACTGTTTTTCCTCGGTAAATGTCTCAACTTAACAAAGAGAGATGAGCTCAAACAAAAGCTTATCTTACAACCTGTCTGACCTGTCACAGCAAAATGAGTGAGTCGACAGTTGTTGCTGATTCACTTAGTTTATGGAATCACGTGATTAACTACCGAAGCAGAGCCGTTTATATATGTTCTTTTATCCCTATATATTTTTACTTTTTCTCTTGGATGAGAGAGTATCATATCAATCAAGTCCCGACCTAAGTCATAAGAGAAATCGCAGAAAAATTAAATGACTTTTCTGGTTTTGTTTTCCGCATAGGAAAAGGGAAACATAGAAAAGAAAACGTGCAGGATTACTTTAGTGATATATCACCCAGCTTTCCAGCATCAGAAGTATCACAAAATCTACTGTTTAATAGTAGTTGAAACTGAGATAAAATTTAAAAGATACAAAGTGTATTATAACTACATTCACAATAAAAATGAAGTAAAGGTTTAAAAGCGATTATCATGGAATAAAAGAGGTAAAGTGTATCTAAAGATATGCGTCAATGTCGAATGGAAACGTTCAAAACAAACGATTAACAGCTGGAATTACAGTGGTTAAAGCCGAAAGAATTACTGTTTCATATCACTATTCATTGTTATCGGTTTTAGAATTGAATTTAATTTTGTACGTATCCATAACAAGGAGACATATTTCATGTATAGAAAATGTTTTTTGAATAACTTATGATAATAAGAATGTCTAAGTCTTCTAAATTAGCAAACGTGTTTTAGTACGAAGTAAAATATTTAGTTTACCACTATAAGCATCTTCTGTATTCCTTCTGTTGAGAAATTATAACAAATTAATTATCATTCGCGAGAAAACAGAAACTGGCGGCTTTCATTCCTCGGCCACCGATGGAGGCCGTTGCATTTGAGATTGCTAAAACACGTAGAACCATGTCTATCTATGACTCATTAGCTTTGTTTTGATTCTTTTTTTCTTTCCAGCAGATTTTTTTTATCGATTTTAGCATTCGTTGAAGTGTGATATTTGAAAATATGATTTTCACGTCCTGTATTCTAATGAAACAATGTAGCGTCTGTGTCTACTCTAACGTTAACCAGGACTTGAACATTCACAGAAAAACCATTAACAGTTTTCCCGGCCGAAGAAACTCCAATCTTTTATCCGAAACCTTTCACACCAAAGTTCAGAGGGACAAAATTAGTAGTACCAGTGAGGATTTCAGAGTACCTCCTATTTTATCTGAAGAAAAGACTAAAGCACTGCGTTATTGGTCAGTATTTCAACTCCAGAATTTTTTTTCAATGGTCCAAATGCATGAATTTGTGCTCACAGAAAGTTAGTGGGCAGTTTTACTCAGCAAGGGCGGCTACAAATGAAAAATATATCAGTATCTCACGGGGAATCTGATCTCTGAGAAAAGAAACCATAACGAGGGGGAAGGAAGAAGTTAGAAGTTGCTAAGGGGAAACAGCAAAATAAAGTTCCTTGACTCCTGTTCCTCCTCCGGCCCAAGGATTGTCACGCAAGAGTCACCAAGAAGGTGAGCCTTTCAGAGGAGTCGAAATGGAATATTATTAAAAATTGTTGATCCTATTTCAAATGAGCACAACTCTACAATTATTAACTATTGATTACTTTGATATACCACAAGAAAGGAAAAAATATGAGTTCTACATTAAGCATTTTGGCAGTATTTTAATATTGGCAAAATGTTTATATAGAATAAAGAACATACTTTCTTCGTAATGCACCTTCCCAGTTTTGAATGGATGCTGCAAATATGTTGACTTTTTATTCTATGGTTTTACTGCTAGACATCAAATCTTAAGTTACATGACATTTTGTTTCCTCGTAGTCGCTTTAAAAGTATTATTTTTTAGCTATTATTGCTCACGATCTTTTGTTCTTAAAACCACTCTTGTACTGATGTGGAGATAATTATAACGGATGTGTACCATAGTAGCAGACAAAGAATCTGATTATCGTTTTGATGCTGTTCGTGTGGCAAAATTAATTCATAAAAAAACACCTGTAAGACTGGACATCTTTAACTTCTCATTTCATTGAAGAATGAGAAAACAGAATGTTACTTATTACTCTGATAATTTCCAAACTAAAGACGACTGAGGTGGATGGTTTCGAAAAGCCTTAGTGTTTGAATCCTAAAAAAATTTAGTTTTAGTTTTTTAAGTAGAACATAAATTTCAAATAAAATGCATACTCGATAAATTTTTTTCACAAAAAATAGCCGATGTGAATGATACTTTAATATTTAAATTATCGAGCTTTAACTTCTAAACTGCAAATCAAGAAAGATCATTTGTTTTTGTGTAAAAAAAGATAAGCTCAATATGTACAATAACCTGTAATTAGATAAGTCCAAATTTGATTCAGCTCAGTTATTTTGTGTTTTTCTATTTTCTTGACAAATGGAGTTGAAATACGTGGTCTTTTAATCCTGGTTCTAAAATTGTAATGAGTTTTGATAAGCCTCTAAATAAAACTTGTAGAGACATTAGGATATTTTTGGAAGCAGGAGAGATGAGAAATGAGCAATGCTTTCGCCGGGACTCGAACCATGGACCTCTCGAATACGCGCCGAGTGTGCTTGACCATTACACTAGGAAGGCATGGTAAAAAGGCGGGAGAAATATCTTATAAACTTTCAGATAATTTCATGAAAACAAAACACAAAGATTATATTGCAAGGTTTAAACTACTCTGAAAACTTACTTCAAATAATATTTAATTTCTTATAACATTTTAGACCTTATTTCGAGTCAAATAATTTTCTCTAAATTTATTTCAGTCTACTTTTGAGTTTAGGCTGATTTTTGTAACTGTTTTAATTCAAATCCAGTCAAAATTCTCTCTGAATTCTTAACTTCGGTTAATTGTTTATGGCAAAGTGTAAAGCTGGAAACTTTCTTAAAATACGATAAGCATGAGATACACCGATGATAAAACTTAAAAATACGTATTCAACCATCTTTTTTTTTATATGAATTAAATCTCAAATGCAACTGCAAGCCTTATCCGTCATATAACGACTTGACCGAAGAATTCCCGCTCCGGAATTTACTCAATACATGGATTCAAAAAAGGAAAGCGATAATCTAATATTACCTTATCAGTTTAGAGTGAGATAACGCATTAACTGCTCACTAAGCTATTTGCTGTAAAATTTATTGCACGTATTTATTTTAAATGCTTTTAAATTGTAATACGATAGTTAGCATTAATGTGAAGAAAAAATGGGAGAAGTTGAAGTGTATAACTTACAACTTTCCTAAACTTATGACTTTTCGGAAAAACCTTTATATACTTCCTAAACAACAGAATGCTTGCATAGGTATTTCACTTTATTTACATAGCCATCAAATTTTAATTATTTTTTACTGTATGAAAGCGAGCATAAAGCCAAGAATATCTAGCATAAAATGTAATTCCTACACTAGTAAAAAGCGTAGGCTATAATGCAGTCAAAAGCATTTGAGCTGATCCCACATATAACTTGAATGGTAAAACATATTCGTATACTATGACCAATACCATGACAATGAAGCTTCCGTGTTTGCAATCCCTTTTAAAACATTTGCACACGTAATGTATATGTAACTTTAGCTGCAATAATCGTAATATATTCTTGCATATTAATGGTTCGTACAAGTTTCTTGAAAACGCAGGCGAGAACAAAGAGAAAATGTGAATGCTTATTGCAGTTTTGTTCAATACCAAGAAAAGAATTGCTCCAAAAGGAATAAAAACTATCACTCTAACCTGCTTTAGTACAGGATCAGATATTGTACATTCGGTGCCAAAGGTTTATGATCGCGGACGAAATTCCACGGCATTGGAATGCAAAAGATTCAACAGAAATTTGCAGTACGCGTACTAGGCAAAGATTGGAACAAAAGAGTTCTTGAACAGAATTTCAGTGTGAAAACAGACTATTAATAGCGTGGGATTCGCTGCCTCTGTTTCTGTCTTCACCAAAGGACGGAGAATGGGTTGTTTTATGACATGGTTCCACTAGACTATTCTGAAATAATAAATCGTTCGACGCTTTCTAAGCTTAAGTCTATTAAAAACGTATTGGTGAAAACTTCCAAACTGCTGCTTAAAAATTTTGGGAACATTTTCTAAATGTCGCCGAGATCTGACAAAATTTCATAAAGATATGCCTCTTGTTCTGTTCATACCATTTATGTATATCCCACATGTATTTTCATATAATTTTAAATGCACAAAACAATAGGTCATTTTAAAATACAAAGATATTTGTCGCACACAAATTAAAATGATATATAATATACACCGGAATTGCGCATAAAATGACAATAATATACGATGATCAACATTTGGCGGATAAAATTTATAAATAAACATAAATGCACACTAACACAAGATCAATAAAAACCATTTTATATGGGAAAATATGCACAAACGTGTGCCTGAATTTACAATAATATTGTAACTGAACCTTGTTTGGCATATTTTTACTTTGTTTACTCCTACGTTAGGTAACAAAAGTTGATGTAACCCTATAGTGGATGGCAATAGCTCGATATAGGTTAACTCGCAGTATAGAAGCACTCTTTTAAAAAATCGAGTAAAACTGAAGTAGGATTTGAATGTAATTTAAAAACACAAAATTTGAAATACTTCAAGTTTTCCACAGAAATATTTATCTTTTCTCAATTTATTTTAACAATATTTAAAAAATTTTATATTACTAATACACTGCTCGACATTGAAAATGCAACACCAAGAAGGAGTGGTCAGAAAGTTATGAAATTTGGAAAAAAGACAGAGACAGCACGCAGCAATAAGTGATCTTTATTTCAAAATGATAGTCAGAATACCGAGCAAGAACGGCGTCACACGAATAGGATGTGGGACCACCGCGGACAGCGCTGCACGAAGAAACACGTCTAGACATAGAATCAATAAGAGTGCGGATGGCGTCCTGCGAGATGGCTCTCAATTCCCTTTCAACCATTTGCCACAGTTCGTCTTCTGAACGAGTCAAGGGCAGAGTATGCAATCGGCGTCCAATCCCATCCCACACATGTTCGATTGGTGACAGGTCAGGAGAGTATGGTGGCCAGGGAAGCATCTGTATACCTTCCAGAGCAGGTTGGCAGATGCGAGCACTGTGTGGTCGGGCGTTATCCTGTAAATTGCATTAAGCAGCCCATGAAGGTAGGGGATTGCCACTGGCCGCAGTACATTATCCAAGTATCGTTGGGCCGTCATAGTGCCCTGAATACGAACTAGAGGTGACCTAGAATCGTAGGCAATAGCGCCCCAAACCATTATGCCACGTTGTCGCGCGGTGGGGCGTTCCAAAGTTACTGCCGTATTAGATCTGTCTCCACGTCGACGCCACACACAGATGCGCCGACTGTCACTGGATAAACAGAAGCGTGACTCATCTGAGAACATGACGTTTCGCCATTCTGTTATCCACATTGCTCCAGTCCAGCGCCATTCTAAACGTTGGCGTCTATGCTGTGGGGTCAATGGCAGTCTTCTTAACGGACGCCGTGAGTGCAGGCCACGTTCAACCAATCGACGGGAAATGGCTCTCGTCGACACGGGAACATCCAGGGTATCTTGCACATGCTGCAGAATCGCGGTACAAGTGACTTGCGGGACAGCAACAGCTTGTCGGTAGATGCGTCGATCCACACGTGCTGACGTCACTCTGGCTGCACCTGCACCCCTCCTTCTTCCCACATTCCCTTGTTCCAACCATGTTCGCCATAGCCGATGCCCCGTGCTCGCATCCATGTGGGTATCAGCTGCAATTTGACGTAAGGACCAACCCGCCCTTCTCAGTCCGATCACCATACCCCTCGTAAAATCATCTATCTTCTGGAAGTGCCTTCGTTGACGGCGGCCTGGCATTCTCTCCTATTACACGTATCCTCCGGGACAAAAACCAACTTTTTTCGATAATTCGTCTGGCAGAAATACCGACACGAATACTGCCCATTCTGCACTTTCCTTCCCTTATATCTTACTTCACGTGCGTCGGAGAGCTCTGCATTTCACATCATTCGCATAACTCAGTGACGTGCGTCTACTCTAAAATTTGCAGAAATTTCTGACCACTCCTTCTTGGTGTTGCATTTTCAATGTCGAGCAGTGTATATATACATATATTTATTTATTATAAATGATTAAATTTAATATGATTTTATTATGATTTATTATTAATTTATTATGATCATTAAATTTAGTATGATATTAATGATAAATTATACTATATATTTAGCATATTCATTATTAAGAATTAAATAAATATATCTTCTTTAATATATTCATTTATTTTTAACAGCATTTAAAGAGAAACATAAGGCTTTAAAAATAATATAGAACCTCGAATAGACAGACCATTTAGCAAAGCACGGAATTCAGCCTTTTTAGTTAACACTCTGAAAATAGTCAGATTTTCCCTTCGTAGTTTTGAAACATAAGATCAAACGTGTATTTTGGTTTCTAATTACTAATTCTGTTAACCATGAAAAAATTATATTTAAAAATAGATGTCCTTAACATTACTTTCTCTTAAATATCTACTATTTGATTTTTGGAAATGCAAAAATTTCAGAAGAAAAAACTGGAAGCCATTGAAATAAGGAAGGTGAGATCATTTACCCAAAACATCTAAATTTTTATTAATTATATTATGTAAAATAGGCAAAAATAAATTAGAAAGCTTTCATGCATGTAGTGTACTCAGAAATGAATGATTAATGGGATGCATTCTATCATAATATAAAATGTCTGAACAATTGCTACCAGTTTATAGGTATCTCATTAAAAAATATGTTTAGAATTATAAAACTTCTCTATTCAGTTTTATTTCACAAAAGCTCTCAGATTCATTTGAATATATTAAGTGAAAAAGATATGCATGCATAATGTCTAGCTTTCATTTATAACGGCGACAACATTTTTGAATAATTCATAAGTCAGCGTCCTCCTTTCATGCTTTTGAAAAGCCTACATTAATTTTGTCAAAGTTGTGCCGAACAGTGTATTCACAGAAATTTGCCGGCTAGTGATATTAGAAGGATAAAAAATTATAGCAAAAATCGAATTCTTTTCCTGGTCATCTGCTTTATTTTTTTAAAAACTGCATTATATTTTCAGAGTGAAACCAACTTTTATGAAGCTGCCCCAAATTTCCAGAAGAAAAGTAAATGCATTCTACGTGCTTCAAACGCTTTCATGTAAAGCAATTTAAAAGAACAATTTTAACAGTTCTTTTATGTATTATTTTGAAACAGCGTAATACGTTTTTCCGTGAGCGTGAATAGGATAGCAGCTTGTTGCCATCACAAGCCATGAAATATTTAGTCATCAGTTACCGACGACAAGTCGCTTGGGAATCCAGCACATGTGTTAAAAATTAAACATGCCACTTATATTACTGCAGCAATGACTTTTATCAAATAATAATAATAATAGCAACAATAATAGGCAATCTGATTCTTTAGATTCAGAAATAACACATGTAAAGGAATTTCTTAGTTTCGTTTCTATCTACATTCTCGCATTCTATCATGAACTCGCATTCTATCATTGAAGAGTGCTACTAGATTTGGGAATTTTGTTGGTGCCATAAATAATGCTGCTTGCTTTGACCTGAATGCTACGTGGTTTAACCTGAAATATGCACGTGGCTTTTGTCCTATAATAGTTCTTAATTATAGCTCAATAAATAGCTTTCGTTCTATTCTAGTTTAATAAATAGCTTTTGTTCTGTAATAGTTCTTAATTCTAGTTCAATAAATAGCTCTTGTCCTGTAGTGGTTCTTAATTGTATTCAATAGAAGGCTTTCGCAAAATATTATTTTTATTATCCAAAATAAACCGAACTTTGAAATCTGCAAACCAGGATCTTAGTGTTTTCGCCTAATAGATTTCGATCGTCCAAACTCAATTATGCGCTTAAGGTTGAAAAAGTATCTTTTTAGGAGCAGAGGTGCTATTAGCCTCGAAACACTTTCTGTTTATATCCCTTTTGTGTGCAAACCGCTTTCCAAATTGTTGCCACCAAATGTTATTGCGATGTATTATTATTCAAGAAACAAAAAATTAAATAGTGAAGAATCTGTATGTATACATGTATTATGTATGTTCCTCGCATTGTAGAAAGCCGACAGTACCTAGAGCCACCGAATTTTTATTACACGTAGCTCTCTATGCGAACATAAGCATATCGAAGCCCGAAATGTGAATTTCGAATTTGTGTTTGATTTAAATTTCGTGTAAATTTAACGAATTTTTGTTTAACAAACTCGGTGATTTCAAAGCAAGAAGTGACAACACTGTTCGAAATAAAACATTTTTATCCCAGCTGTTGCCATTCGGCAAAATACGAACTATGTATCTTTTAATATTATATTCGAAAGCAATGTTTAGCCACTGACTCAAATAGAACATCTACCGTTTCCACGCACCAGCGTGTTGCCGTTCACTACATCTTAGATTTTTAAATTTCAAATTTAATCTTTTTGTCACTGAATAGCATATCAAAGTTAGAAGCATATCAAAACAAATGATTTAAAATCTATAAAAGTACTTCATAAAATATTTTTGTACTTCATAATCTGCTTCATCTTTTTAAAAATGCATTTGAATCTTGAGATGTCTAATTAGATATATTAAATATGTTTATAAAATGACACTAGCCGGACTTATTAAAACGACTACATACTTTTCTTTATTGTTATTATAACGCTTTTAGGAGGCGGACCGCTCATGTGGCTTGCTTTGAAATGAACAATACAACGAATATAAAAAATGTACTGCAACCTCTAACACTCAAATAAATTTTTTTAAATATGCTGTTTTTAAGTATTTTATGATTTTGCGCTTCAGTTTTATGCAACTTATGTGCGGAGAAAGCGATTTTTAATAAGAGTAAAGCTAAAAAGAAAAAAAATATCAACAAGAGTGATTCCAACAGCAAATTGGTAACTTAGGATATTCAGCAAGAGCATAAAGAACCTAAATGAATCCTGTACTGCAACATTAAAATCTTAATCCTTTCACATTTTAATATACATGTAGATAGATAGATAGAAATAAAATGCAAAATAAAATAAACATAAATACGTTTTAAATCCATCTCATATTCAATTCGGAATGAACCATATGCAAAAACCAAAAAAACAGAAGCACAGTGGCAAACCTCAAGAAATGGGAGGGGGGGGTCAAAACATACGAAAGCCAAAAAAGGAAAATTACGTTTTCATCTTTCGCTGCATCATTATTAGAAGGTTGGTGCAACGAAAGAAAAGTAAATAAATAAAATATCCTGTTTCTAAGCTGTCAAAGACACAAATTAAAATTTAAAATTCAAAAATAATCTTAGAAAAACAAAGTAATCTATGTCGTTATCAGACTTACCCCTATAGGTTGAAATAAGCAATGCAAAAATTGTATCATAAAAAGGAAACAAATTCAAAGCAATTGAAAAAAAAATAGACAAATTTTTAAAAATTTCGCAAATCGAATCCAAAAACAAAATTTGCAAAAGTAATAATTCAACATTCGAGAAAGAAAATCATATGCAAATTTTTTATTTCAAAATAGGAAATTTAAAATTGGTCCAAAAACATGTAAAATATGAGTAATATATATATATATATGCGAATGAACCATATTTCTAAATCGTTTCCCACATGGTAAATATTCTACTAGCAGTTTTATTGCGATAAAATACGAAAAACAATAACGTATTTAAGAAATATATTATTTTTAATTTCATTTTGATATTCTGTTAAACAGTTCGTGGTGTCTACTTGTCTAACTTTTGTGTGAAAACTGGAAGTGTAGTAACTGCACAGAAGAAGGTTTAAAATTACCCTTTCTTACACCCTTTATATATTTACAATGCTTTAACTCGACCCTAACAAACTACGTCTCTGCTTGTGCGGTAACTGAAACAAAACTATGCAGAACTCAAAATTTGAAGATATTCACAAGTAGTAGAATTACGCTACAGGGCTCAGACTATCTTGTTTCCTAAGACAGCGTTGAAGATTTAGTGGCAGCAAAGTAATAGCTGTTACGCCATGTTTAACCAACAATAACTGCTAAGCCGAAGCTCAAGCTACAACAAGCATAGAGTTTGCCCACACTCTCTAACTTTTCCTTCTAGAACTTGGTACTTAAACCTTTTCTCCCACTGGTAGAATCTACATTACCTCGCGCGCACTACTAAATTTAAATATTCTGGTATTGACCTTTAGGGGAATGAAGGCTTATAGGAAAGGAACTTCAAATTAAATTAAATTGATTATTTAAAATAATAATAATAAGTCCCTACAAGTTAATTAGAAAAAATAATAAAAACGCGAGTAACACTTAACTAAATTTCAATTGAGTTACTTTGATTCTTTTTAAAATGTTCTTTTATTTAGTTATATCAAATGGACAATAATGTGAAGATCTGCATTGAATTTCAAAATCTAGCCTAGTTAACTCTAGACATATTTTTTTTTCTTGGATAAGAATCACTGCTTGTGATGTTATTTCATCTTCAACAAATTTAAATTAATTTATCGTAAAATTAGTTAGGTTTTTTGAAAGACACAAATAGACAAAATATAATTAAAGTACATTAGTATTCAAAATGAAGCTACTCAGTCTGAAAGAGATATAAACTTAAAAGCATCTGAAATCCTTGCATCAAACCTAACAGATTTTAAACAGCGATATACAAATTTAACAAGAGATCAGTTGTATGCCGGAATAAGGTCAATGAGATTTTATTTTTTCTAGCCAGGGAAGAGACTGGGAGCGATTCGTTAATCGATTAAACTGTAGTTTTGATATAATGAGTTAAATAACTAGCTGCTAAAAGTTCACTGTAAATTCGTTGCTTCAATTTCCATTCAAGTCTGTTGCCATTCGGCAAAAAGTGAGATCATTATATATTTTTTCCAAATTTCTCCTAAATTTAATCTCTGTGTTATTAATTAAACTACTTTAAAGCAAGAGATTCATTTCTTAAAATTATTTTTTTTAATTTTCAATCAAATTAATTTAAATGAAAATGCCCTTAATTTATGATATATCTACTTAATAACATTAAATATTTTTATGGCATGATGTTATATGTTTTTTCACCTTTAAAATATGTAGAATATATACAAAGTTCTCAAGTTATTCTAAATAGATAAAACCATGTTAAAATTTCAAAAGTCCCTTTCAAACGCCCGTTAAAATTTAAACCCATTCAGATTTTAGTTTTATTAATTATTTTTAATTAATTTTTTAAATTCATTCTTAAATAACATATTTAGGCTAAGAACTATGAATAGTAGGAAATGTTTTCATATTTGATACTGAATAGATGTTGGCAGTGTAAACATATACTTTAATAAGAATTTTTTTCTTTTGATAAAATAGAATAACAAAAGTTTTGTTTTGTTATTACTTATATATTTCCTCACTAAAATTTAATTTAACTTGACAGAAAGTATTATCAACTATTTGGTATTACAATATAGCCACGTTCATTCATAAAAGTTTAAAAGCGTCATCTGATAACATAAATTGAATTAGGCTACTGACTTAAGAATCTTTAGTGTTTAATCTCCATCGAAATAAACACAACACTAATTCTTTTATCGATCTTCATTACGAAAGATTTAATATGAAATTTATATATAATTATTTTATACTGAAATGCGATCGCACCGCGGAGAGATTAAAGGATAAATATATTCTTTAGAGTTACTATCTAGTTTTATTTCGAAAGATTTATACACGATATCCGTTAGCATTAACTTTATTTAAATTTCACAGACTGAAAAGCGTGGCTTTTTTCTCATTAGTAGACTAGGCATTATACACTGAACTTCTGTCAGTGTCAATTTACATACAGGTTAAGAAAAATATGAGTGATTAAAAATGACCCTATAAAAAGGTAAATATACCATAAAGTGATTAAAAATGACCCTATAAAAATAAATATATAATAAAAGTGATTAAAAATGACCCTATAAGAAGTTAACATGATTGCAATATATTTACATAAACCCTATATAAATATACTGCAATCATTGCACGGGCATCCTAAAAAATTAACTCCCCTAAAGTTTTAAATTAGCAGTATGCAGTGTGCTATTTAAAAGCAGGAAAAATACTAAGTAGAGTTTCTATACCATTCCATGTGAACTCAGTTTACTGACTTGTATACTTAAACCAGTCATTTTACACATTTTAGTGCCCTACCGCCGTCCTTCTTCTTCGCTCACTTCTATTAGTTTCTCTATAATACTGCATTAAAGATGCATTAAGCTGATAAATTCCTATAAATTTTGCTGTTCTCTTTTTCAGTATCTACACTTCACTGCTTTCTTGACTTATATATTAAACATTCTTGAATAAAATAAATAATTTTAGTGAGACCCAATAGGTTGCTTCTGTCACAGAACTTCCCTAATTTACACTTGAAAGAATCAAATGATTCTGAGCTACGGATCGGGGTTAAGGTTTTGACTGTACCCCACTTTTCAGTAATAAGATTTATTGCATCAGAAAAAAATGAATTTCGATTAAAATATTTTTCATCGTTTTCAAGAACCATCTGAAAATTTTTCGGGGTAGAGAGAGGAAAGTCGACGCTCGGGTAATCCATAAACGGATAATCGATAATTCAGTTGAATTATTTTGTGTGCTGCTAACTACTGTGTATAGTTAACATGTGTACCATACTACTACTAGCTAATCACATCAAAAATCAGTAACGTTTTCCCGTGAATGAAGAACTGGATATATTTTTGCGTACTAAAACAAACTGTTATAAATTCGAAAAATCAAATAAAAAAAGATGGTTTGGCCCCTGAAAAAGTGGATCTTATCTTAATCACCCTCGAAATCAATAAAGTTCTTTATACAATTTACTCAAATCTGAAACGTTTTTGGCTTAATTTTTCGTACTAATTTGTTTTGAAGGCAAAGGCCTGAAAATTAGCCTGCAAGTGATTTTACATTACTATTGATTCTCTTCGTAAAAGTAAATTTCAAGATTCTAGGCATTACTTATAAGAAGTAGCATAAATCCAGTTTCAACAACTATTACTAAAAGTTCGCTTACGCAACTCTCGTTCAATAAATATTACTGCAATTTCAGTTTACAGGACCATCTTTTACATCTCATTTGTAAGGAAAAGTATACCATCTTTATAAAAATAATAATTATTATTATGTTATTAATATTTAGAAACATTATAAATATTAAAACTTTATATGTTAGAACGCCAAAAGTTCCTTTTGTCTCAAACTCGGACTGTTATTGGCATGAGGAATAATGCTTCGATGTTTTCTAACACTTCGCTCTGAATAACATTTTAACTAAAATGAAATAATAAATTAAAAAGAATAAAACGAATAATTTATTTTAAGAAAAAGGACTGCTATTGTGTCGAAAATAAATCTTTCATTTTCCTATTATACCAGTTATCAGACACCGGAAACTACTAGAGTATTTATACTGAGCATAAAAACAGCAGAAGAAAGTAACAGTTAAGTTTTACATTTCCTCTCAGAGCTTCTAATAAGAAAACATTTAGCAATATACGCCCTGATGCTAACATAGAAAATCCAAAAACGTTTCGAAGCCGTTGCCAGGTTTGTGTGTGTGTAACCAACGAATAAGTGCAAACGATGCTTTATCTTTGTTTAGCGTTATTGACTGTTAAATCACCGGACAAGAAAAGGCACTAAAATGCTATTTGATCGCAACACTCTGTTCCTCGTTCCCTTTTTTCACTCTCCATACTGTTCGACGTAATTTATCTTGTTGGGTGGAATGAAATTGCTTTTTCTGCTTAAATTTTTATAGAATAAAATTCTGGCTTTTTTGTGTTGTATGCAATGTAGCCGTCAAAAACCAATTTGTTTATCTTGTTCTTTAAGTACCTTTTCTATTATATACTAGGTTTTTGTTCCCTGCGAATAACATATTTATTTGCGAAATAGAGACTTTTAAAAGTACGCTCAGAGTTAGATATACGACATGTGTAATGAATGTAACAAAAATATGGTAGGAATTTAAAATTTTGTGGGGCCTATATTCGAAATGTATTAGGAAACTAATTAATTTAAATTGAGCCATTAAAGATTTTTAACTCCAGTCGTTAGCACCATTAAAAATATCAAGAAAAACTGGCTTCATTATACTTGGCCATCAATTTCTAAGCATAGATTTTCGAAGTACGTTACCACTGCACCAACAATGTATCTGCCTACGCTCTCTAAGATTTACTGGGTAATGAGATTGAATGTTTTAATTAGATATACTGTGTAATCATACTCTGCTGGTCACAAGCATTTGTTCACTGAAGCCACGCATGCTGTGTCGAAGCATCGCTGGAAATTCGCAGGATAGGTTGTGCTGCCAAAGTCTTCAGTAGGTGCAACACTATTCACTAAAAGTTTCATCAAAGTGAATTAAAAAGTAAGCATACCTCTGAGTGCGATAGAACTGGGAATAATTAAGTTTAATCTTTAAACCTTGAGTCAGTTTATCGGATTTAAGGCCGAAACATTAAAACTGCATTTAGCATAATTTTGACGAATGAAAACAATTAGTTTTATTTTGGCTCTATAATGCTGGAGTAATAAACTTCGTAACCACGGATTGCCAACAGTTTCAGAGGCGCCACGAAAGAAGACTGTCGAAGCTAACCCACTATATTTGCGATAGCTAAACATTAGGTGTGCAGGCAATCTTGCTGTATATCAAATTACGCTATTCATTTCCTTCCCACGATCATTAAATTAAAAATTTGGACAACACATTGCTGCCAGATAAATTGATATCAATAAACAAGAGACGTCGTCTGGACGTGGCGCTGTTTGCTTACCTTGAGGAATAAAAGGTAAGGAATTGCATAATCTCATGTAAAATACATAAAACAAAAAATACTAAACTTTAGCGCAAAGAATGTGTAATGGAAAACAACAAGGACTTTATGCTAAATCACTTCTCCGCCCACAAAATATATTACTGCTTGTGTGATGATCTGCAGTTGGAATGAGTCATCGAATCTTTTTCTGTCAGAGCAGGATTACCCTCAAGGATCACTGCGGTGCTAAACTGCATGAAATGCACTGTTAGATTACCCTTAAATATCAGTAGTTCACAGACATTGTGCTTACATATTGCATGAAAATGCCTATCCACGTACAGGACAAAGGATTTCATTCTCTTTAATGACTAGCACTATAAAATCCTTCTTCTTTACAGTATGTTCACTGGACCTACACCTCACTGATTATATCCTCTTCCAATATTTTGACAGCCTTTTCTGCTAAAATTTAATCTGTATAGACAGTAAGATCTAGTATATAATTGACAACTATTTTTCATCACAAACTGCTGCCGTTTTTCTCTAAGACATCCAGTTGTTACTGCAGTAATCGTAAATGTACATGAAAGTTGCGTAGTACTGCTTTGATTAACCACATAGATTTTTCATATTTAACATATGTATATGACAATTAGCTGTCGAATATTTAAACCACATTAATTCAATACATGAACTTTCGAGACCGAACTGAAGCCTCATAATATAACATTTGATTCACGCAATATTTTTGTACGCTCAGCCTTAAGAAAGACTGACTAACGTTTCTTTTAACTAGAAAACAATATTAATATGTTTTAAGCCTCTGAAGAGATTATACTTTAAGTATTTTAGTCTGAACAAAAGTAAATCAGACTAAAATGTGCACCTCTATGAAATTACTATAAAGTCCTTGTAGAACCAGTATTCGATAAAAAAAATTATGAATCAGAGAGTAAGAATAGATTCTTAGACCACAGATAGACATTTCTGAACATGCTATAATAGATTGCAACTAAGCGATCAGTTAAAAGAAATTATTAGGGGGATAAAGTTTAAGCTATTACGTGCTTAAACTGAATACAAGTGAAAACATTGCTTGTTTAGAATAAAATATAGATAAATTCTGTAAATGGAAACTTTAGATAACTATGGGATCAATACGTTGAAATTTTAAGCTTATATTTGCTACTCTCATACACTGACTGGTTAACTGTGCAGGGTATAGATAATTTAGTTACCGGATAACAAAATTAAATTGAAGCGAACTTTTACGAACAGGAAACAATTTATATCGATATAATCTTCCGTTCAAGGAATTTTGATTGCTCTAATTTTTGTGAATAGCAACAGAGAATTTTATTTGTTTACAGACAAAATGATGTCATGCTCTGAAAACGCAATATGGGCTCTCGGGTTATGGGAAACGAAATTTCTGAAAGCAGTTTAATTGAA
Source organism: Stegodyphus mimosarum (assembly GCA_000611955.2). Lineage (NCBI taxonomy): Eukaryota > Metazoa > Arthropoda > Arachnida > Araneae > Eresidae > Stegodyphus > Stegodyphus mimosarum. Next base: position 23,083 of record KK118271.1, on the reverse strand, counting down.
AGATGGATGCAATAGTTTCGGAAGACCGCATAAAGAAAGTGCTGGTAGACCAAGCGTCAGAATGAAAATGTTTCAGCCATTGGAGATGCGTTTGTGTGCAGTCCCAGTAAATCCATCCGCCGTGACAGCCTGCAAACAGGAATTTCCAGGTCGACTGTTCATAAAGTCGTCCGTGAACGGTTGAAATTGACTGCGTATAAATTGCAGATTTGTTGACAAATCAAACCTTATGATCGAGTCGTTCGTGAGTAATTTTCTGTAGCCATTCTTGACCGTATCAGTAATGATGGTCAAGTTTTTCGGAAAATCGTATTCAGTGATAAAGCAATATTTCATGTTTGAGGAAAGATTAAACGACGTAATTGCAGGATTTTGTCATAAAATTCGCATTTTATGAGGGAAATTGAGCGAGGTAGCCCTTAAGTTAACGTTTGATTCACACTTGACAAAGCGATTTGTCCCTACTTTTCTCGGAGTCCTCAATTAAATCGAACGATTACTTCGATATGCTGAGATTGTTTTCGGTACCGCAATTAAAAGAGTCAGCCAAATTTTGTTTTTCAAATAGAATGGGGGTCCCTGTCATTTAGCTACACAAGTATGTGTTCCTTGATAAAACATTCGAAAATCGTTGGATTGGTAGAGGTGGACCAATTTCATGGCCACTCCATTTTCCGGACGCCACTCGATTTTTTTTTCTGGATGCATCTGAAGAACCTATAAGGTATATCTCCCACATTCTTAGCGTGCCTTCGTGGTGTAATGGTTAGCACACCGAGCCGGTATTTCGAGAGGTCAGTGGTTCGATTCCCGGCGAATGCGTTGCTTATTTTTCATGTCTCCTGCTTCGTAATAACCTAATGTCTCTACATTGGCTCCCGAACTAAAAAGGTGGTGGACGATGATTCTCCACCACCGGGATTTGGCGATTGGGTCCCCAAAACCCCAGTCGCCCTTTAAAAGAGGGAGTATGTAAGGTATTTCTCCCGCCTTCTTCGCACGCCTTCGTGGTGTAGTGGTCTGCATGCTCACCGCGTAACCGAGAGATCCGTGGTTCGATTCCCGGCGAAGGCTTTGTTCATTTTTCATCTCACCTGATTCCAAAATATCCTAATGTCTCTACAAACCGAGTTTAGCTGCATAGATTTGTAGCGTCGAAGAATTACAAAATCAAATCACAGAAACAGCTGTTGTGTAGCAAATTTTCATGTAACACTTAATTATTTAAGTTTGACTTAAGATTAATTTTCATTATTCTAAATTTATGCTACACAACGTTATTTTATTTAATATCTTGTATTTATATTTGCTTTGGTTTAATTTTAATTAGTGGTTTTGGTACTTTAAGATTTGTACGTCTCTTCCACTGGTTACTCGTAAACGCGTTGAAACAGACAATGGAATTAGGTGCTTTCGTAGGTAATAAACTTGATTTAAAATTACTTAACTTAGGTTGATTCTCATTTAACTTATATCATTGGATGCAGAAAAATTAGCCTTTTAATTTAAGAGTACTTTCAAGTCTCTAGCTTAAACAGTTTTTAAGTTACAGTTAATTATTCAACGAATTTTTGCACTTCGAGTATTTTTTTTGGTTGAGGGGGAAAGGATTGAAAAGCGTCACTTTTGCAGTTGATTTCCAAGCCTTTGCTTAGGAATTTTTGTCCGTTGCCTAGGTTTGCTGGTTTTCCCACGCCTACGTCGAATTCTTGGTTCTTCTTTTGGCGGGCTTGGCGAGATTCGGAATTTTGTTCCAGTTCAACTCCTCGATTTTTGGACGATATTAGCAGGGGTTTGTGTGAGGGGTAGAGTTTCAGTTTATTCACCCTTTTGGCGAGTTTTGGCGATATCTAGTGTCCGGACCTGACAAAAAGCGGGTGCAGGTGGGATTGCGAAGCTGTTGGGACGTTTTCGTTTTTGCATTCGGCTGACAAGAAGATAACTTTCTCGGGCGCCTTGGGCATCTTGTTGCTGCAACAGAAAGGATGAATTTGTTTTTTTAACGGGGGGCTTATGGCTCCTGTCACGTCTTACTCCATGGCTTCGGAAATAGTCCTTCAAAAATGTAAATGAAATAATTCTGCAATAGAAAAGGAAATGAAAGAAAATTATATTTCCATGCTTCAACTACCACAGAAATAATGTCCTTCAAAATGGAAAGTAAATATTTCTTCGTCAATTCTACCATCTGATGAAGACTCAGTCCGCTTCTTCAATTTATAAGAACAGAAAAAATCAATAGCCAAGCAACCTGTGTTCCGACCTGAGTTTCCTGATGGCTCTGAAGTTCGTAATACAGAAGGCTGGATGAAACTTCCAAGTTCCTGCGTACTGGGTATTCTTCGAATGTTCGGTGTCCGCCAAGCTGCCGTCGAACCCCCAAATCTCCAGGTTCACATCTTCCGTCAGTTAAGAAGTTTTTCTTTTTGAACTTTAATGTTAACTTAAATTCTTAAAGATTTTTTTTTCATCCAAAATTCTCTGGTTTAATTATTTCTTGAATTTTTTTAAAGATTCTATTATTATCAGAATTTAACTTTTATTTAAATGTTTGCTGTAAAGAATTTTGAAAGGTAGAAAATTTAAATCTTTAATATTTTTGAAGATTTGCTGATTTAACTGAGATCTGAAGAAATTTGTGAGCAGTCTTAAATTGCTCTAGTTAAAGGTATAATTTTTTTTTCCTCTTATGGTGCAATACTATAGGTACTTAACTCTGTACTTCATTATTTGAATTTTCTCTTGTTCTGGGATAAATAAGGTGTAAGAACCTTACAACTGAAAAATGAAATAGAAAATTTTAATTTGTATCTTAACTCATAAAAATAGTTATTACTTAAACAATAGTATTTGAATTGAAGTGGTTACTGTCTAAGATTGCAGTATTTGTGGAAAATATATAAATGTTTAGCTATTTGTTTTCTAAACTAAATAAGGTAGTTCCCGGGGACTAGTATAATTTTATGTTAGTAAATTTGTTTGATATCAGTGTTTTAAGGAAAGTAATAAACTAAGTTAGTATTATTGATTTTATGTGTTTACTTGAATTTCTGATTACACAACATGGTTTCACCAGTAGCAAGGCTCTTCGGGTTGTTGAAACGAAATTTAAAAGGGTACAAACACAACGCAATTCATATTTGTTTAAACTACTAGTATTTTACAGCTTAGTATATAACAACTGGTGCCGTGACTTTTGAACCAATTTTGAGCACTTAATATTTTGGTTGTTTTGAGCCATATTTAAGGGACATTATTAACTTCTTGGGGGTGTTGAACTTGATGCTGGTGATTTTATGTTTGTTTAAGTATTTAACAAGTAACATTTATTTTAAGTATTGCTATTTTTTCTTCCATCTGTCTAGACTTGATACTAAAACCCAATCAGTTAAACGGTTACAGTAACACGTCTATGCAGTGGTCGTATTTTGGTGATATACACATTTACCTTTTATTTTCTTGTGAGGGTGTATAACAGATGTGCACTTTTGTTTTGACACATTTTTATGGACTCTAATGCTCACAACACAAACAGCTACACAGAACTGCTGTTGTTATTATGTGTTAGTATCTAAGTGCTACACAATTTGATTACTGTTTACACAAAAATTCATTGTATAACAGATGTGTATTTTCTCAAAAATGTATGGACTCCAATGTTAACAACATTAACACTTACACTGTTTATTAGTTTAAAGTACTATTGTTATTTCTGTGTTTATATTAGTGTTAGTGTTCACCTGTGAGTCACAGATTAGGTTACCATTTTATCTTAGTGATTGCATTATTGTGAGTAACATATAGTTCAGTATGCCTAGAAAGAGAGTTCCTGCTAGTAGTAGTTTTTTTAGTATGGAGGAGGATCGAGAAGTCCAGGGTATGTCAGTTTTTGGGTCAGATCCTTTGGAATCTGTTCCTGTTTTTACAGGCGCAGACAGTGGAACTAGTTTAAGTGACTTCTTGGATAGGATAGACCTAATAGCCACTCATGTAGGCTGGTCAGATAAAGACAAATTGACTGTAATTAGAGTCAAGGTTGCAGGTGAGGCTGCTGATTTCATAAGAAACAACCCTAGGTTGAAAAGAGAAACCAGTCTAGAATATATTGTAAATGCCTTAAAGGAACGATTTACTTCTGTGCACAACTTGCACTCTAACATACGTGCTCTTATCCAGGCTTTTCAGAAGCCACACGAATCAGTAAGGCAGTTTGCTGCCCGTATAGAGGCACTTTCGTACAAAACTGTACCTGTAGAAAGAAATAGTGACCCTGCAGCTGAAGCTCAAAGGCAGGATTTATTACTGTCTGTATTTATTGAAGGTTTACAGCTTCATTTGAGACGATTACTGTTACCGCAGAATCATAAAACATTTACAGCTGCTAAACAACATGCCATTATCGAGGAAGATATGTGGGCTAAGAGCCATGCTAGTTGTGATTTTCCAACAGCTGAGGTTAGGGCAGTGCATGCGGCTAAGCCAGCACTTGAAAACGCTAGTACACCACCATCCGTACATACTTCAGAGCTCACTACAGCTATTAAGCTCCAGCAGGAAAATATAGCTCAGCTAACCAAAATGATGGGTTCACTTCAAACTCAAGTTCAGAGTTTACTATCACAGAGTACTCATACCAGACCCATTCAGCCCCGTTGTTACAGATGCAACAGAATTGGGCATATTAGTAGGGATTGCTACGTAAACATTGTGCCTAACCAGCACTCTAGACAGGGTCAACAGAGACTTAGAAGTAATCAGACAGCTAGGCGTAATCCCAACAACACCACACCAGCTGTTTCGAGTAACTCAAATACCACAAGTGTGACTAATAATGCTTTGAATCCCCAAGCTCCAAGCTTTAATTTAAACTAATTCAGGGTGGGGAGAAACCAGACTCCGTTTCGTCTCCTAAGGCCCTTTTGGAGGTACCATCCGTGTTTATTGTTTCCACAAGTGAGGCGTCTTTGCCTATAGTAGAAGGTTCTATATTGGGGAATAAAGTTAAGTTTTTATTGGATTCAGGAGCAACTGTGAACATCATAGAATCTAAATATATTAATTGTTTTGGCAATAAAATCTCACTGGACACCTGCAATATTTATTTGAAAGGAATAGCAGCAGAAAAGTTAAAAGTAACTAAAAAAGTCAGTTTAGTTGTAGAATTCCAGCAACAATATTTTGAAACTGAATTTTTGATATCTGACACACCTCTTTCGTCTCAGTATGGTGCTTTATTGGGAACTAAATTTCTGGTAGACAACAACATGCATTTGGATTTTTGTACTTCACAACTGTTAGGACCAAATGTAATTTTAAAGTGGAATCTAAGTCAGCCTAGTGCTATGAACTGTAATACACCTTCTAGTTCAGCTTCTCAGTCATTTTGTTACTCTGTAACCAAACATAAGTTACCACCTTTTTCTGAGAACATTATTAAGCTTACTACTCACTCTCTTAATTTTAATGCTAATACTGTTTTGATTGAACCTTTAATGGAACATGCACAAAGTAAATTTGCCATAGCCAGATCAGTTAATCAAACTTCTCAGTCTCAAGAATTTTATGTCAAAATTGCTAATTTTTCACCAGACATTCTGCACATAAACAAAGGAATGAAATTGGCCAGTGCCCAACCTGTGAATGTCATCTCACAAAATTTGGAACATATCAACAATACTACCATTGAAACAGGCGAGGATTTCGAGTCATGGGGTGGTGAATTTGATCTCAAACATTTACCTGAGCAGCAACAACAACAATTATCACACCTTCTCAATCAATATAGTAACATCTTTGCTGCCTCAGTTACTGAATTAACAGGGTGTGACACCATCTTGCATAACATCAACTTACGTGACAATATTCCTGTTAGGCAAAAGCCTTATAAAGTCCCTTACCATCTCAGGGATGAACTCGACAGACAGGTGGCAGAGCTGCTTGAAGCTAACATCATTCAAGAAAGTGACAGCCCTTACAGTGCACCTGTTTTATTTGTTAAAAAGGCTGATAACACCTACCGTTTGGTCACTGACTTCCGTAAGTTGAACGAAAAAACAATCGAAGATAGTTTTCCTCTGCCATCCATGATTGAATTGATAGAACAGTTAGGAGATGCAAATTATTTTTCCACTCTTGATTTAACATCAGGGTTTTTCCAGATGAAAATACATCCGGATGATACCTTCAAAAGTGGTTTTTCTACTCCTTCTGGGCACTATGAGTGGTTACGAACGCCTTTTGGCCTCAGGAATGCACCAAGTTCTTTTCAAAGGCTGATGTCTATCGTTTTGGCAAATCTTTCACCACTAAAAATAGGAATTTACATTGATGATATTGTCATTGCTTCCAAAACTTTTGAGGAACATTTAGAGAAATTAAAGTTAGTTTTTGACAGATTGAAGCAGCACAATTTGAAACTTAAACCTTCGAAATGTCATTTTTTGAAAGAACAAATAACTTACTTAGGCTACAAAGTTACTAAGGGTATTATTCAGCCTGACGATAAGAATCTAAAAGTTATCCAGGGTTTTGTTGCACCTAAAAATAGAAAGGAAGTTAGGCGCTTTTTAGGCCTTATTGGCTTTTACAGAAGGTTCATTCCGAATTTTGCCCAAAAGGCACTCCCTTTAACTCAGTTAACTAAAGATAAGGTAAAATCTGTTGTTATATGATTAAAAAGCCAACGAACAGAAAGTTTACTTTAATGAAACAGTGGAAGTTAATTCTAAAATCTACTAAAACTAAAAAGACGTTTGAATAAAATTTCATGAAACAACGGTATAAGACATTTTTATACTAAAGGAGAATAAAGAAACTTAACGTTAAATGAAAGGAAGTAAAGGAATTATTGTAATTGGAAAAAATTCGGGTATCGTATTTCAAAACAAATATCCATTTTGACCGATACTGAATCCATTTGGACGATTTTTTTTCCATGCCTAGAGACAGAATAAATTACTGTTTTTTCCAAAACGGAGGATTTTAAAATGGATTTAAAGTGGATTCGAAAGGGATTTTTTCATGATGTCTGTACGGATGTATGTATGTGTATATGTATCTCGCTTAAGTTAAAAACGATTAGCCGTAGAGCGTTGAATTTTTTCATATGAGATTGCTAGTTATTCGTCTCCTTTTTTTATCGCAATCGGCAAAACCGACCGTATGGCCATAGACGTAATTAATCGCGAGTGGTATTTATGCCAAGTTTGATGTATAAGTACGGCTAATCTATGATTGATTAGTTTTAGTTTTAGTTGCCTTTTTCAAGTAGCGTTAATAACGATAGAAAGATCTCGAATTTAGGAGAACAGATGAATTTAGGAGAAGAGCACCAAATTTAGAATGTTAATTTTGAGGTCGCCAATTATTTTTTAAAGCAACTATAATATTTTGTTATATCTTACATATCCCCCTTCAGAAAGAATGGTCGAGAGAGGTTGCAGAAAAGGATTAGCAAAGCAAGAGAAAGTTTAGCATATGAGGAAAGACATGAAGTAACATTAAGGACATAGCCGGGTAAGGTTTGCCTGTGCCCCGTCATTATTCCTGACCTTTCTCATACATAGATCAGAAGAAATTATTGTAATTGCTGTGAATAAAGAGTATGGTGTCTACAAGGAATTATTCTAGTGTGCCTGCAAATCTGTAAATAAAGATGATAATTGACTAAATTTAGTTTGGTATCAACTCCTTCCTCTTGCCGCACTACTCAGTCATCGCGACTGTGCTTCGAAATTATCACACACATATAAATGTACACACCAGCCTCCTTATATGGCCTTCATTTTCACAGTCGTTGGTGGTAGTCGTATACTTCCTATTACAGAAGTATTTTAAATGACTAAAATATTCATGTTTTAAGAATGTCAAATTAAAAAAAAATAGATTTTCGACAAATGACGAAATCTGACTTTTAATGCGGTCTCCCGCTTCCTGTTGCTAAATATGGGAAAATTTTATACTCCTTACGAAAAAATAAAATAAGAAGAAGTTTGACTCCCGTACGACAAAAATTAACTGATATTTAATTTCAAAATTTCCAGTTTTGATATCATTTTCAACTTGCTTTGAGGGATATATTAATTAAATTAGAATCATTCGAGGAAATAAGTTTAAATGAAGTGCAGCGAAAACAATGTGTTATAATTTAATAGGCCGTGCAAGGAAGTCATGTGGTGTCCACATCAGAATTTTTAATTTAGCTCACAGACTACTTTTCCTGCATTTTAAACAGATTTATCTTCAGATTAGCTGTTCTATAGGTATTTCTAAAATATTTAACGAGGTAAAAAAATATATCTACGAACTTTTGAATACGTACGTAGATTTTGCATCTCGAAAGATGAAAAGAAACTACATCTCAAAGATTCCTCTAAAACATTTTCTGCCAAACTTTTTCTACTCCTTTTTTTTAGGAATAACGTTAAAAGCGCCGCGTGGAGAGCATTCTTCCATCCTCAACAACCCTGTTTTGCATGCCTCTCAGCACACCCCTGATTCACATCAGAGAGCTATTTCATTCTGTCGGATTCGCATACAAGATATGTTTACGAATCCGTTACGGGGTGTGTGTAGGTTGTTGGAACCGTTACCATACATCTCAAAGATCCGTA
>KK118271.1:1114-14392 GCA_000611955.2 Stegodyphus mimosarum | reverse complement strand
GAAGCACGTGGCTCTGTAGTATCTAGCAAATCAGATTCTGACAGGCATATCAAAGCTGGGGAGTTGTAAAGTGGAAATCATTCGATAGGCTGTGCTGCTTTCCTCAGAAACGACGCCAGCTTTTAAGAGAGTCGAAGTTTAGATTGCGCTGATTCTGTCGGTAGGAACGAACTTAGTGTGAGTTTTAAATTGAAAACGGCAGACTCGTATAGTGCATTTACAGGATTTGGCAGGTGAACATTCGGAGAATTCTGTTTTATGTAAAGATGAATAGGTCTCCGTTTCAGCTACGCTCTTTTAAATGAAATTTGTTTTTATTACCCTTGTGCACAGTGAGAAATAACATTTTTTATATTAAGTTTTGTGGCATTTTAAATGAAGCAAAATCTAGTTAGAGCGAGGACTGATGCAACTTGATTACAGCTATAGAGGGCTTCATATGATGAGTGCTTTCTTTTGAAAAACCGGTCTGATTTTAATTTAAAGGCATAAAGTTTCGCAAATCTTACAAACCAAATATCTTAAATATTTTTAGCAGTTAGAAGTATTTAAATTATAAAATAAACAAAACTGGAAAAGGAAGTTTATAAAGTTTATTATCGGCAACTCAGTTATAAATAGTGCCGTTTATAACTTGTTGGGTATTTTAAGAACCAATTTCAGAAATACTGAATTGAAATTTTAAATCAGATCTCTATTTCTTAAGCAAAACGCTTAAGTGAAATGTCCTTTTATTGTTTTGCATAGATTTAAGTTGTATGGTTCCTCACTTTTATTCTGTCAAATTAAGGGATGAGGAACATAGTAAACTGTTAAGCGAACAATCGCTTAAGACCAAGAACAGAAGCGTAAACTCAAGAAGGGCTAATTACCCTTTATTTGCTCAAAATAAGATTAACAGTCGACCCTTTTCTCAGAGCGTACAGCAAAGCCTCCACTTAGGCTTTAAGAAATAAGAACTAACTAAACAGATTTAGCAGAGGCTAGCATAGTTCTAAATTAGTTGGCTTTTAATATTAAATATTGTTAAATATTCTAAACTAGTTGGCTCGTAATATTAAATATTGTTAAATATTCTAAACTAGTTGGCTCGTAATATTAAATATTGTTAAGTATTCTAAACTAGTTGGCTCGTAATTTTAAATATTGTTAAATATTCTAAACTAGTTGGCCCGTAATATTAAATTAGCCAGCGAACTATCAAAAGGCACGTAATAAGGCCTAGCGTAGTAACAGCTTAGAGACACGTAGCCCAAAGGCAAACGCGCTATTCCAGGAATCCTAACTTTCTCTGTAGAAATCAGTTAACTTGACTTAAATACTATTCTCTTTCTCATTTGGATTTAACGCGATTCTAAAACCTTATTCTGGTAGGGAGTTGTAAGCTGAAGCTAGAAGAGATAGGAAAGAAGTATTAAATTAAAATAACTATTATAAAATTAAAATATACCTTACAAGGTAACCAGTAATTAAACTGTGTATAGTACTAAGAATGAATTTTTAAAATTGAGAGGAAATACATTATAAGTACGTCATTTTATTTTCTAATATTCCTTTATTTTACATCTAAACTGTCTTTTTAACAAGTTAAAGAATTGTTTTTTTAAAAAAAGGAGACATATTTTTCTTTTACCACTGATCTTATGATAAAAGAAAACAGCAAAGATATTTTATCAGTTTTCCCAAATAATTTCGTCTCACATTCACTTCCATTACTGATGAATTAAATATGGTGCCTTGGTTACGTACCTTTAAAGGTTCCTTGTCGTGCCATGACTTCTAACAATCATATGAAAATTGAGATGGTCTTTGATTCTGATTTAAAAATATAGTTTTGTTTAGTAATTTATTTATAGACATAGCATACTGTGCGAAAAAAATGACTATTTATATCATGCTCAACGTTTTTTGTTGTCGATTAGAACGTATAAATTTCATGTAATATACTGACCTGAATGCTAAGGCTGTTATAGCTATAATAGATTAATACATCTAGTGAGTAGGTAACAAAACTCAGTTTTGTTATTATTGACTAGATAACAAAATGTTAGTACAATTCAACTTGTAAACGAATGTAGAATGCTAAACGATTTTGAAAGTTGAATTACGAAAAAAAAACATTATTAGTAAATAATTATGTGAACATATTACTGAACAACAGTCTGAACTTATCTGATTATGCTTTTAATTTATTATTTAAGACCAAATTACAAGAAATTTGTTATAAATGTACAATTGTGTTCCAGTTTATTGTAAGAATAACATTAAAAGCTTAAGTATCTATTGGTGTATTCTCAGCTTAGCTATGAGTCATTTCAATACTACAATTTATTCTTTTTGCAAAAATTCCCTGCATGATTTTGTTTTATATTGAAAATACTTAAGGTTCAATCCTGAGCTTTGACTTTCGAAACTCCCATTTCTTTTCTGCTTAAGAATACAACTATTAATATCTCTTAGATTAAACTATAATTTCATTATCTCGAATTTATTTTCTAAATTGCTCTGGATGGCTTAATAGTAGCGAAGACTGACTTCTTCTCAAAATTCCATATTTGGGATTTGACTCCTGCATAGATCGTGACTGTTTATTTGTGCTTTCCCCCTTTCTTGAGGGTGTAATGTCGTTCTTTTCTCTGGAAGGCGTTGTCGGCTTTGCTTTCGGTGATGAGATGGCCTTTTCCGATAAATACTTGAAGAGTTATTTGAAAAAGCAAATGTTATAACAGAAAGTTTACACCTGTATTAAATGATCATCCTAAAATATCAAAGAAAAATAAATTTAAAGCTTCTTAATAGGCTTTATTTTCTTGATAGATATTAAAACAGATAAAAGTACAGTAAAGAATGAAAAAGAATTTTTAAAAGTTATGTGGAAGGAATTACCTTCCATTCTTGTCTACAATTTTAAAGAATTGGAATAGAGTATAATTAGTAACCTCAGTTTTTATCACCACTGTCAATGTTGATGATAGCTAAAATAATAAATTCTCTGAGTTGTATTCTAGTTTCAGTTGTGTGGGTATGTACGAAAACAATTTTAATATATATATATAAAAAAAAACAAAGACTATGACATTAAATCATTACACCCGATTCACTGAATTCTGTTCTGATTTGGGCTGTGTGGGTAGGTACGAAAACAGTTTTTAATATCTCTTCTAAAGAAAAAAGACCGTGACATTAAATCATTGGATTTGGGAGCTCATGCTATAAAAGGTATGACTTGACCTCGATCACTGCTTAGATCTGTATTGTATAACAAGTGGAGCATACACAGAATATTTGCAACGAATGAGGGAAACTTTGCGAGTTTCAGTTTCAGATTAGTAAATCCTTTGTAATAACTGTGTAATTTCATATTAAAAGGTCAAAAACTATTTTTCATTTCACTATAATTCTGAGTACACGTTTTCTTCTTTACACACGATGTGTTTAGTATTAACATCTTTCACAAGATAGATATAACTATTCATTTATTCTTAAAGGCGAACAAAGTGCATTTCAGAGCCAAAAAGGCCAGAATTCCTATCTTCGTGATATTCCTATCTTCGTGATTGATAGCTAGAAGTTTTTTTCTATAAAATCATTATTTCCAGATTATCGATTTTGCTGTGGATTTTTTACTTCTTTTGCCTTTATATGTGTATTGTTCCTAAAATTAGAGTTCACCGTTTTAGTTCTAAAACTTCTAGCTATCAATTCAGAATGACCTGCAATTATCATCCTGGTAGAAATAAAGAGAAGAAACGAGATTTCTGTTAGACTGTTTTACTATCATTATATTCGCTCTATGATTTATTCTAGTTCTTAACATATGCGTTCCATGAAAGACAGCTGAGTAAGAAGAGTCAGATGCTATGTTAATTCAATAAATCTGGTAGCATCATTATATATAAAAAAAAATTCCTGTCATAATTTTTAAGAAACAGATCAAATTTGGATTCTATCTTATTAATATTATTAGATCATCCGAGAAGTAATCCCGTTATTTCAGACAAGGCTTCTTAGAATATATTCTAATGTTTAAACAGGTAATTTTCGTCGAATACATGTGTACCATTGAACAAAGCTTCATTCAAATAAATTCTGGCTGCAAGCACGCGAGTGCTATCCTTTGTGAAAACGGAAGTAACACAAAAGTATATAGTCATACTTTACGAGATAAAAAAGGGTCATTCTATATAAAACTCTGCAAAATTTGTGAATAGTGTATGGTAAAGGTATTTGCAATCTTTGTATTAGTCCTGCAAAGTTCGTAAAGGCAAATTTAAATTAAATGATGCTAGCCGCTGCGTGTACCCTGTCTTTTTATGATGATCTGTTCAAACATGCAACTGAAAGAAATTCATATGCAGTGTCGAAGAGTTGGCAGGAGGAGTTAATTCATCCGCATCATCGCCATTTGAAAGAACTTGGAATATGACTAAGCTGGGCAGTTGGGTTCCATATGATTCTACTGACGCTAATCGGAAACAACATGTGAACATCTGCACTGCTCTTCATTTACGTTGAACATTCTTCTCTCTTTTTTAAAAGTGACTGGTCGTCCAAAATTTGCAAAATAAGAATATGATTCCAGTGAAGCCCTTCCAATAAGCCTGCTGCTTTCTTCAGGAAAGACATAAAAACTTATTATAGCGTTGGAAGAATGTCATTGACTTAAATAGGGAATATATAGCTGATTAAATTAGTATCCTATTTATTTCTTACTTTTTAAAACGTATTTCAAAAACAACACTCTTATAGGGAAATCTCGTATTTGTTTGGGAAGTTCTCTGTTATCGTTGCATCTAATATTTTTGAGCCTTTCTTCCACCACCTTTGGACAATATAGCGTCCAGCAGAGGCTGAATGATAAGCACATCTTTGGGCGAGATGGAGTTTCTCGAGTAAAGCATGATCGCTTGTCATTTTAGGATTTTTGCAGTCTGGAATGGTTTAAAATCTGTCGATCCGAAAATTAATGTCTCATTTTCTGAATGTACCGTCTCTGGAAAGGCTAGCAAGAGGGAAAAATATTTTGAATTCCTGGGATACCATCTTCCGGTTGCTGTCCGTTGAAATTAGTAAGAAGCTTACATAGATACCTTTCATGTTTTTTGCCTTAGTGTAATAATGCAGTCCAGGTTCGAATTCTTTCATCTTCTTTTGCTGAAATAAAAGCCATGCTAATATTAACATTTCTAATTCTGTGATATGCAATCTGCCTATCTAAAATGTAAAATTTTCCAGTATTTTTTTCTTTAACCTCATAGATTTAGTTCTTCTTACGGTTTCTGAGCATTTAATTAATAGAAAGTTTACAGGATATAATTTAAGAATTTAACCTACGAAATTTTTTTATAATCTTCACTATTTAATGCTTTCAACTTCCTCACCACATTCCATGATTTCGTTTTTTTTTTTTTTTTTTTTTTTTTTTTTTTTTTTTTTTTTTTTTTTTTTTGAGATTTTCCTTTTTATTTCTTCAGATGGAGCTCGGTTTTCCATACGGGATGTGTTGGAGGTGCAGTAAATTGTATTTTTTCTGATTATAATGTAGAGACATTAAATGTTTTTTTAAAGCAGGAAAGATGAAAAATGAGCAATGCCCTCGCCGGAACTCGAACCAAGGACCTCTGGAATACGCGTTGAGCGTGCGAACCATTAAACTACGAAGGCATGCGAAGAAGGCGGGAGAAATACCTTATATACTCACCCTTTTAAAGTGTGACTGGGGATTAGGGGACCCAATCGTTTAGGGGACCAATTATCATCTACCACCTTTTTTAGTTCGGGCGCCACTGTAGAGACATTAAGTATTTTTTAAAAACAGGAGAGATGAAATATGAGCAATGCCCTCGCCGGGACTGGATCCACGGACCCCTCGAATATGCGTCGAGCGTGCGAACCACTACACCACGGAGACATGCGAAGAAGGCAGGAGAAATACGTTATAACAATAGATCCAAGCCCTTGTCTTTCAGAATTCATTGATTCATCTTTACTTAATTAAGATACATCTTTACTTCTTCGGATTTCCAATATCTGATCGGATTCTAATGACATAAGGTCCATTCATTCTTATCAATAAATTAATTCAAATACGCTTTAGTCAATACAGACGGTCAGAGTGCAATGCTGATCAACTTGCTGTATCCTATGTCAGTTTTATAATTGAGGGGCTTTAATCCTGTTGGTACAGACTGTGATTTTGTGAGGTTTTCCTCTTGTCAAGTTATCGAAATAGCTATTATCACTTAACTAGGTTGGGAATAGAATTCCCTTCTAACTTTGCAAGTTGGAACTTTATTTTTTAAACCGCCTACCGCATTTAAGTGACTGCTATGCCAAATTGTCATGAGAAAAGCTATGAACAACACGTAAAAATAATTCTTTAGAAAGGAGTTATTCGATAAAATACTAAAAATACGTATATGCTTTACAGAAGTATATCTTTAAATATCAACCTCAACCAAAGTTTCTTGATAAATGTTTATACAATACTGCAATAAAATCTACTTATAACTTATATATCTACTTATATCAAAGAAAGTCTTATATTGTTCCTATATGTAAGTGTTTGCAATAAAGAGATAATCCACTAAACTGATAACTCGAAAGTTAGTGTCTAATTTATTGTGTTTATTTTAATGAATATATCATAACTATAAATCAGTGAATAGAACTCAGAAAAAAAAATCGAAAATGCTTTTTCTCCAGACTGCGGCTGCTAGTAATTCTGATAGTTAGCTTTTGTCTCGCATTCTAATCATCGGAAAAGCTGTTTCAGCAGAGTTTTTATTTACTTATTTATTTTTTTTGGTTAATTTTAAAGTTAACAAGAGTCAGTTTTCTCTTAGATATCCTTCTCTAAATCTTTTTTCAAAGAAAAGTTTTTTGTACTTCGTTTTAATAAGTTATTCACACGTTTGTTTTTAAATCTCTTAAAAGATAAATGAAAAAAATACCATTTGTTTATTTTAGATCTTAACTAATTAGATATCCGTATTAGATTAGATTTCGCATTTTATCAAATCCATTATTTGCATTACTACAATAGTTTTATTTTCCTAATACGTCCATCGTTGCAGTAATGTGGCAATTAGTCATTGAGAAATTTATCTGAAAAAACAGAAAATTAAGGTAACTTTCCATTAAGCACATCTCCTAAGGCTATATTGCTTTATTTTATTTCACTTAAAATTAAATTCACGTCTTACAAACAGCAGCAATTTCAAAATTCGTATTAAAATTCATCTTCATTCAGTAGTTCTAGCTGTATTTTAATAAATTTTGAGACATATCCGAAATCTGTCTAAATTTTCTCAGTTGGTAGAATTTTTCGCGGAATACATTGTTTAATTGCGAGAGCAGTATTCAATGAGATAAATTCTAAGTCGATCAGACCAATTATTTGGCGCAGAATTACAATTTGAACATATGGAATTCTGTGAATTCCGCAAACTTGCTTTGGTATTTCATTAAATTCTCACTACAGATTCACAGCAGACATGGTAACTGGTGAACATGAGATATCTAGCTTTATACGCAAGAACATTTGTTCTCTACGAACGAGAATATATTAACAAGAGAATTCTTGAATGAGGACGAAGTAGGTAGATATTAAAGCAATTCATTTCAGAGAGAAGATATTAACAGGTATTCAAAAGGCCTTAAATCGAATAAGATCTTATTGTCGTCTGCACTTTCTGTTAAAATATTAGTTAGGATGCAAGTGAAATTGGTTCTCTAACATATTTTTCATTTTCGTTGGAAGGAATTACTGTCCCGTCGCAATCACTATTTGTGTTTCTTAATAGGATAAAGATTAATAATTAGCAAAATCTAGATATGCTTGGAGCTGATTCCAATTAAATTTCTAAAGATAACCAACTCGTTAATTCTTTTTAGAAATTCCTTAAGAAAAGAAATAGTCACTGTTTTTTTAGATGCATGTCTTTTAGAAGTCTTTTAAGTTAGTGCCAGACAAATTTTGAATTTTGTCAGTTATTAATGTTTAAGTCAGAATTCTGTTTCTGTATCTATTAAGATTCTATAGAGTCTTTTAGTACATGTTGGAATCATACACTCTAGACCCTAGCTGAAAAGACTGAGTAGCAAATTTTCACTAGGTATTGAAAGACCAGATGACTGCAGAAGAAGGTTTAAATAACCTTTTTATTTCAACTTAACAAACATGCATTCGCTCTGTGCTCACAATCTACCATCACTTGTGCCTAAACTTAACAGAAAAATAAGACGAAAAATCACAATAAAGTAAGATAGGCTACACGACTGGTTCCTTATTTATCTAAACCGCTGAATCAGCTGCATACAGCAAACCCGCACCTAAAATATAAATATACTCTGTGATTGGACGAGAGTACGGGATCTTCCCTCCTGCTAAAAGACGACGATCCACCCCCCCCCAGCCTTCAGTTCCAGCGATGACGCCGTTCACTTAGCTGCTCCAGATATGCCTCACACATGATTATCAATTTGTTTCTTTTAAATATCGCATCATTTACCGCAGATTTTATCTGCCAAATTGCTATTCACCGGTAGGTAGACATTACACTACTAGCATATAACTATATTATAATCCATGTGACCAAGAAGCCTATTAATCCTAAAATCTTTCCTATCTGCTTTATCTTTGGTGTTGCATTCATGTTCAAAAATTATAAAATACCAAAAAAAATTATTAAAAAACTTAAAATACCAAAAAAATTCTATATTCTCCCTACCTCAGTCGTTAGCGCGTTTGACTCAAGACCGAAAGGTCCCGAGATCGAATCTCGCTAACCGCTGCTTAGTTTTTTCGAACTCATAATATTTTTATAAGTTCTTCTTTTTGTCTCTGTAATTTTTCTCAAGTCATGTTGACTTCCCTTTTATTTTTCCTTAACGTCTTTCATGTATTTTTTCTATTTCTGCTCCCTTTTATTAACTATGATGTGGAGGTAGAGGGTTCTTTACCATAGGCACTCCTTATATAATTAATCCTTGGACACTTGGATATCAATATACTAAACAGAATGGCTAAGCACCAACTATTCACGTACAAGGCTACTTCAAACACAAGGCATAAATTCGGAAATAACTCTCCTACTACAAACTTTTAAAACTGTTGCTTCAATACTGATTCCGAGCTCACTTAGATCTGCATACTACGTCATTAAAAATTATATTCTGACAAGAACTGAGATCAAAAGAGAAAGGAAAGTTTCTTAAATTAAAAAGTAATTGGTTCGAATAAAATAAGGTCTTTACAAGACTTACTGTAGTAATCCTTTTCATTATAACGATAATAATGGGATACATTCATCTTTTTTATCTCACTTCCATTTTGCCAAGATAATATTCTATTTTAAATAAATTTCAGCAAAGTATCATATATAAAAAGAGAAACAACTTTCAGCAAAATATTACGTATAAAAAATTACGGAGAACAGAGTAATAGTAACATTTGAAGTTGAACACATTTCAAAGCGTATGCTTAAGAAAACATGGTTAGGAACACTTAGAAACTAACAGAAACTACAAATACATAATTTCAGTATCAAGTATGATTGAGAATAATAAAGCGAATACCTCATATATTTTTATGCAGTACAAATGTTAGTTACTCTACAGTCTAAGAGTTCTAAAATGCAAATATTAGCTCCAAATACCTCGTTGGATCTTGTATTATTAGTCCTCAGTGGTAAGTCTTATGATAATAAGCAGCAGTGGTATTAATTTCCAGAATGTTCTCTACCTTTCGTTCTTAAAATTAAAATTTGAATCTGGATTGAAGATTTGAAGTACTTTAAAATTCACTTCCATGCATAAAAGAATATTAAAATCAATCGACAAATTTATCTGAGTCGGAAGGAAGTTTCAAAATTTTAGAGCAGACGTACAGTTTGAGCAGTTTGACAGCATTATTTTTAGTGCCTTTTCAGTTACTCATTATTAGTGCCTTTTCAATTATTATTCGCATAAATGTGCCACTTAACCTAGGATTTTCAATTTTACGCGAAGTTCGATATGCAAATATGTTGTAGTATCGCAATGATTTCCATCTATGTTACTAAGTTATGTTACTATGTTACTTGTTATCCAATCTATGTTACTGGTCTAACAAAACATTTAACAGATTCTAAATATAACAGTAAAAGAAATCCAAATTCCCTGTAATATTTTTTAAAGTCCTGAAGTAAGTGAAACTATCCATTCAGAACTGTGCTGAAAATGTAAAATGTATTCATGGTCATACAAAATTTACTGTTTAGATAAGATGTGTGGTTGTTTTTATAATAATTATAAGTGCACGTTTTTAATTCAGAACTCAGTCTGTGATGTCTCTGTAATTTAAGTTATTCAGCTTTTATTTTAATTAGTAATACAAAACTATAACGTCATGCGAAATTACGGATTTTAAGAGCAAATATTCATTAAAAAAGGCACTTATAATAACAAATTCGTGATTAATATGAGTAATGAACTTACTCGCATTCGCCTTATTTGCATATGTTTCGTTCAAATACCTGTAGGACAACTGATGTCTGTGTTCAACAGTAAATAATAATTACATTTTGTAGAACTTTTAATTTAATGGTGCACTACTAACATCATTTTTCGAGTTATCGTTTTAACTTTGAACAACAGTGTAGAATAATGTTGCTTCTCTATCAGACCCATTAATTTCTTCTACTTAAATGTCATACATCTCCTTCTTATAATAGCACTTTAATCTATATTTCTATGCAAATCATGCTTTTGCTATAGTAATAAACTTAATGTAATGTAACATGTACAGATACGAAAAATTAATTATTAAAAGAAAATTAATTCTGTTTCAAAAATAATTTTCAACCAGAACAAACCATCCAGTAAGGAACTTTACTTTAAAAGAATTTTGATAGGAACATGATGAATGTCCAGACTCAATTCCATAAATTTTTGCTGCGTGGATAGAAGCAGGAGAAATGTTCGTTCCCTCGAGATGTAAGCGAAATGAAAAGAGCGAAATCCGTGAAATAACTTATTGCTTTAGCTCAGAAACTTTAGAATTACTTTTTTCCGCTTTTCTTTCTAAATGTGAGAATGTTAGAAAAACACAGAGGATTAAATATTTCCCTCTGTCAAACAATTATACTTCTTTGTGATTATAGTATACCTGCAAATGTGCTTTTCAGGTATTTTAAAGTTTCACAGATTTTAGTCTTGAATGAATTTTTTAAAACATCTCTGCGTTCTGAAATGTAACTCTGTTTACTTTAGTAAGTGTTACTACAATGCTTTTATTTTTCTTTATGTAATACATTTTATCCGTTATCAGCAGTCTTATCTACAAAGAAATTGCCGCAAAAGGCAGAAAAATAGCTGCATTTTCCTGCAAAGCGTCCAAATATTCAACAGAGATTCTGAATATCACTCGGTTCGTTGTCATATCACTGGCCTCATAAATTATTGCACATGTTAGCCATCACAGATCTATTCCTCCTGTCCGTGATTTATAATCTTAATTGTCTAAAAATCAAATGCGAAGAAATATTATTCTTAGTTAACTTTAATAAATAATTTTAGCATTAGCAAAATTAATAAGATACGTTTCTAACGCTATATATCATGCATTTCTGCTGACGAAATTGCCTGGAATTCTTTCACCTGTAGCACTTTGCATGCTTCTTTAGCTAAAATATCAAGAAATTCTTTAGAACTATATTTAGGAACATGTGACAAGATAGTTTATCCCTCACGTTATACCTTTATAAATCCTTAAAATGTATGTCAATGGCTTATTGAATAATTTAACCTTGCACCTCGGTCTACATAATCCTACTTTCACAAAATTCTACAACAGGGCGCCACCAGTATACACATTTCAACAGCAGTCTAAGCAATTACAATTTGATTAAAAAACGAGTAATCCTGTTGCGACTTTGAAGTTCTTATGAAAATAAACAACTCAATTTTTTTCGATTGTTAAGGCAATTTTAATGTGTACAAATTTACCTCTTGAAGAGTTCGTTGACGTTATCTACTCAGATCGAGAAAGCAATTACAAACTTTGGGACTACAATTCCGATTCAAGCAGCGAAGCTGTAATCCATAATACCGAAGAAGACTTTTCAAATGGAAAAAATCGTCTTCAGATTGCAGTATGGACGTTGAAGAGGCAGAAGAAACTATTTTAGCTCTACCTAAAAGTATTGAAAATCAATCAGATAATACACCAATACCTTCCTTACCGAAACAATGAGTCCTGAGGTAAAATAAATACGTACTATTTCGCCTAATGATGTTTGGTTTTCAGTGCAGCAGTGGCATTAAGTCTTCTGTAATTACAGACTCTCGGCTTTCTCGGGCTCATCAGAACGTTCCCTTTTATTTGCTCTCAAATGAATTGTACTAGGAATCAACAGGTATACTCTGCATACAAAAGAAAGGAGGGGACAGACAGTTCTTCCGTTCTACTGGGAATCTAATCCCCCGTTCTACTGGGCTGATCGACAAAACTTAACTTGCGTTTTTCATGAAATTCTGGAACGGGTGACTTAGGATATATATTAGATTTATATATAGCTTTGTTCTAACATAGGTATTTTGATGCAAAATCGGACTTTTCCTGAAATTTTATACTTTTTTTCCATATTTCGATTCAACGACTCAATTATACCTAAACGTTAAATTTTGCTGCTGAGAAACTTGCCGAGAAATTCAAACATATTCCTTGGCTCAATTTTTTCAGTTTGCGCTCAGAATAATTCGCTTGGCAAAATTTTTTATTTATGGTAATCTGTTTTTCTTTCCTTTTCAATGTGTGCAAGAGGAAAAAAAAAGGTGCATCTTTCATTCTTTCAAATAAATTTAACTGTGTGCGTAAATCACATTTGGTGTTAATATCGCTTATAACAAATTTTAGAAAAGAACAAAACTAAAAATTGAAATTTATATTTTAATTTTATCTTTATTAATTATGCATTTTATGGAGGATTTTATATATTACATATATTACTGTACCATATTTTCTGCTGTTAGTAAATACTGGAGTTAAATACTTTCGAAACAGTTTTCCTTCCCATTCCTTGCATAGTATAAACAGATATTCTACACTTTAAAGAAACTCCTCTCTTGTGTTTTCAGCTTTTACAAATGACTTGATATTTTTCACCCGATGAAAGGTATGAGTAGAAAAATTTCTCTTTAGCTGAAAAAGAAAAGAAAAACTAGAATTCAGCTTTTAAACAGCGTCTGTATGAAATTGTAATAAAAAAAATTCTGTATGAAATGTAATTTTGCATA
>KK118270.1:135695-148254 GCA_000611955.2 Stegodyphus mimosarum | reverse complement strand
AAAATGTTAAATCATTACCTTTAAAACAACTTAAATCACAACTGAAATCAGTAATACATAACACTCTCATATAAATATGATTTTTGAAAAGACCCAAAACGTCATTCATTTGAATATGTTTAGCTATGATAACACATTTCACTTATATCCGAAAGACTTTAAAAGAAAGAAAAGCAATTTAAAAATCCCATGAAATTCCGATCTCAAAGAATACACTGAGAACAAACATATAATGAATTCCTTTAATTGGCTTCTCATTCCGAAAGATGCAAGAATGGTTTTTTTTAGAAGAATGATAGCAGTGAGTGGAAAATAAAATTTCTTTGGTTTTTAAATATCGATTAAGGTGTATAATAAAAGGAATTTCTTTTGCAGATTATTTTCTGGTGAGTATGTATATATCTATTTTCGAGAAATATAAAATCTTGAAGCATTGGCAATCAAATGATGGAATAAAATACCTGAAATTTAGTGGTTTCTGTATAAATGACTAGGTATGAGAACTTCTTGTTTTATAAATGGTTTTCTAAAAAAAATCGCTTCCATTACAGAAACTAATGAAATTATGGCTTTACGCTAAAAATATTCATTCGATTCAGTATTATGAATACAATCAAACCTCTGTTTGACAAAGTAGGAAAATCCCGCGAAATACTTCGCTAAAAGGAGGAATTCGCGATATGAAGGTTATCATAAAGTACGATTTAAGATGATTTCTCGTATGAAATTCACTTTGTTTTAAAGCTTTGTTAAACTCCGTAGCTTTTTACAGTATCAATGACCCTGATACTGGTATATAGTATTTCTCTCACTGTTCAGCCATTTTTATATTGCTTCATCAACGCCTTCCTAAACGTACGTTTCCTTGTTTACACTTGGATCCATGGAATAAGAGCTTGACGAAATTCTGTTCCGATTTTTCAGGATTGTCGAAAATCAATTATATAAAAGACCAAAATTTAGGAGTCTTTCTTCTTTACACCTTTGTCCACTTGTGTGACAGGGAGAAAGAAACAATATTCATTTTTAATTACGCACCATTTTCCAAATGAAATTTAACTTAAAATGTGGCAGCCTGAAAACTGAGCTAATTGTTTCGTCTCTTCACACCAGAGAATTAGGAGGATTTCGGAAGTAAATACCGATTGTTAGTAAACTTGTACATGAATGAAAAGAATGTCACAGAAGTTATTAGTTGCAAGTGCTTTGAGTTTTCGTAGCAATAAGCGTATTAATTACCAGCTAAATGTTTTGTTTGTTGTTTACTTACATGTTTGTTACTAAACTGAATAAAAAATTTCTGAAGACAATAACTTCATTTGGAATTTTGTCTCACATAAAAGCGTGCCTTTGTGGTGTAACTGGGAAGAGGCCCAGCTGGCAACCGGATGATCCGGAGTTGGAACCATCGAAAGCAACGCCAGTTTTTCCAATTTTCTGCACCAATAATTACCGCATTTCTCAAAAGTGGCGCTTGACTAAAACATGATGAACGATAATTCCTCACCACCTGGACTTTCCGACATGGTTCCCCTCCACTATAGTTGCCCTTCAAGCACAGAGAATATATGGAATTTCCCCCTTTCTCACCCCATGCCTTCGTGAAGTAATTGAAAACATGTCCGGCTAGTAATCGGAAGGTCCTCAGCTCGAATCTCTATAAGTGAAAATGTGATTTTACACCTTTCTGTCTCCAATAAACACCTAATCGCCCTACAAATTGCTCCTTAATTAAAATGTGGTGGACGTCAATTCTTCACCATATGTACTCGGAAGCTGAACTTCCTTCCTTCTGAGTTGCACTTTAAGTTGATGATAATATAAGGATCTTTCTCATTGCGTACCTTCGTTGTGTAATCGGAAAGCACGTCCGGCTAACAACGGAGAAGCTGTGTGTTCCAAACCAACGGAAAGGAAGGCTGATTTTTCCTGCTTCCTGCTTTAAAATACTTAATCGCTTTACAATTTACTTTTAAGTACCGTTTACTTAAGTTAGTTTTTAGCACAACTAAATAAGTGAAATTAGTTGCTAGATTGAAGAAGTGTTATATTTTATTAAATATTTAAAACTGCTTTAAAAATATAGACCACATATATTCTATTACTTTTATATTTGTTATTACTTTTAAAATGCTTTCTAATACAACATTTTTCCTTTTCTGTCCATAATTTTACAGTCTATGATATTTATTGTCGTCATCAACTACACGTTTATGCTTTTGTATCTGCAAGGATTCATATTCTGTAAGACAGGAAAGTAAATTTTTCTGATCGTTTGTGGAAGTAATAATATATGTGTTTAAAACTCTGCCACTTAATGTAGCCGTTTAAAAGCTATTAATATCGAGTAAACTTGCTTTTTGCTTCTTATGCGTTATGTTTCATTGGATATTTAGTTATATTTTTTCGAGATTCTTATTTCATTTGCACATTTTATCAACTTTGCTTAAAAACTTTCGATATCATTGCCTAGTATTCCAAGAAAGGTTTTAGTCTTCAGTACACAAGGGGGATGTGCATTCAGCGAAATAGCAAGAAGTGATTGAACATTTCATGAAAAGACTTGTTTTTTAAATCGTGAAACATGAAAGAAATGGTAAAAGTGTCATAGCAGAGCTATAAAAAGAAAAATTATGTGTGTAAAAAATTAATACTGGCAAATAAATATTTCTGAAACTTTACTTTTACTTCACAGCAGTGTGTAAATAAACATAAGAAATCACAAGAAAATTCTTTTACTCTTATTCCACAAGGAGCTAATTTAATTATTTAAATTAAGTTTCTATAACAGCATTTAATATTTTAGAAATTAACCTTCTAGAGAGATTTTGCTTTCTTTGGCAAATACACCTATTTAATTTCATTATATTCTTCAGCTGTAACTTTTAAATTCATCTTGGAATTTGAAGACAAACTCTTGAAACATATTTCATCACGAAATAATTTTCTTTTCTTTTAGGAATTTTTATTTATTTATTTAGTCTTTCTCTTTTGGTCAGAACGAGAATATGTTCTTTCATATCATCTCTGAAGGAAAGTCCTTTAGAGATGGACATATGCTTTCTTAAAAGAAGTAACTAGAAAAGCAGAGTATCCAGTGACACTTTCGTCCTTGATCAGAAATGAGATTTGCCAATATTTTTTTTTTCATTTCCTAGAGCAAATATTTACTCAAGGATGCTAGAAAAACTTAAGTATTTCGAAACAATCGTAAGCTCCTTTTGCTACAGATTGCTTTTTTTTCTGTTAAAATTTAACAAAGTCTGAGGCAAATGGTTTTTATTTACATTTACCAAGAAATGTAAAAAAAATCTCTCCGAATGTTTGTAAAATATTCAGATATTTTAAAAATAGAGTAACATGCAATGTATAAAAATGGTAAGGGAAAAAAGATATTTACTACATTTTTAGTTAAATCTTAACGAATATATGTTGATTAGTGTTAAAATAATGAATTTTGCTGTATGCAATTAGTTGAAGCATTAGTTGAATTCGTATATTTTTGTATATATAGTTCGTTTCCTTAAAAACAACTATTTTAAATTTCGAAATTTGTAGAATACTAACATATTAAAGAAACGCTATTAAGCTGACAGTTCATTACTACTTCTGATTACATTAAAATTGAAGTACGAGAAATTACAAAACAGATGTATGTCGTTATAAAATGGTAAATGATCTGGAGTATCAACAAGCGCATCTATGCAATTTAAAATTTCAAGAAAACCTCACTTGTAAAATCAACATTAAACGCATTCCCTCTTGCGTAAAATTAATTTGAAATCTAACTTAATGTTTTCGAGTGAAAAATAGTGCAGGCAACGTGATACCTCTGCCTGGCTTTTGTTGAGTTCATTTTCAGAATAGGTTGTCCGACATTCAGTCATGAATGCTATAACTCCTGTGGTGTGAAATTAACTCTTCTGATTATTCAAACTAACAGCTAATGCACACAGTGAGTTATCACTTTAAAAAACTATTTACCTGTCAACGCAAAACACAGTTAAAATTAAAGATTTATTTATCCAGTCCTACTGATTTACGAATAAAATTTTATCTTAAAGAGAAACGACTTCTCGTATTAAAATATTACAAGGTAAGACTACTTGCCCTGGTAGCTAAAATTTCAGTTATTTACAAACAAGTTTCTTATTTAAAAACTAAACACTTGGTTTACTACATTATTTCTAAACTCGTATAGCACTTACCAATGAGCTCTAGCTCTTTACGGAATCAGAAGGAACTAGTTTGTTAGTGAGAAAGCGGTTTTTGCACCAAAACTGAACACTTAAGAACAAAAATTTACTTTTAAAATATCCCAGTGCTATTACAATTGCATAACGTTTTAGCTTGAGCAAATAGAGCTAGGAAGGATAGGATAAGGCAGAGATTCTCAAATTGTGGGGCGTGCCCTTCTAGGGAGGCGTGATAACCCTATGTGGGGGGCGAGAGTATGTAGAAAATAAAAGATTATCTAACAAAAATTATTACTTTACTAAAAGGAAGCGAAACAAAATGTATTCTGACATCATAAAAAATAAAATACACATTTACACTGATGTAATATATTTATAAAGGTATCAGTACTTCGAAATGTATTTGATAATTAATTTATCAACACTAAAGTAAGAACAAGTTTAATAATTACTAGTGACTCTCATGCGCTTCTCTTGCAGAGCAAAGTTTTTCGAAGGAATGTTTAATATTCGAAACTCATATTCTAAGTTCTTTTTCTATGTTACCTGAGATTTGTATTTTGTCTTCAAATCTTCCACCGCAGAAAATCTGTTTTCACAAAGGTGGGATGTTGGAAATGGTAATAGTATACGAAATGCTTTTGTTTTCAACGCAGAAAATGCATCATCTACCGCTGCCCCAAATTCAAAGAGCGACTTATTACTAAATTACACTCGGATTTCACCACTTGACATGAAACCTACGAATATTTCTTCTTCGGCAATTGATAGCCCTTCCTTTCTTCTTCATATAATTCAATACTGGAAAACCCAGAATTTATGCATGATTGAGAATATTTTCTTGATTTAATTTTCGGAACCACGCTCTTCTGTACACCTGTTGTTGCTTTCTCGTCTAACGTTCGCTTACGACTTAAAAATTTATCCATGGTTCAGTTTAAATTTACTGCAGTAAATATTTAATATCGCGAATTGAAATTAACGCGCAAATTACGAAATGAATATTCAAGATAGATTGGGTAGCGATAGAAGGACTCACCCGACCGAGACTGCCTGCAAAAGAATGAGATGCAGTATTTATATAGGTTTGGGCAGACATTTGATACGTCATGTTACGGGGATGGTCGAGCACGTGTGGGATGTCATCTTTCACGGCAGACACATGAGTCTGCACACCATTGGATGGAACGTATCTGCGAAACAAAATACAGATGGAGCGGTCATAACAACAAAAAATACGTAAGACGCAAATAAGGTATGTACGCATTCTAAATATTAAATATTTTTTTTTACTTTTTTATTTAATTTTTCTTCTCTTTCTTTTGTGACAAATTTCCTGTAAATATTCATGTTCCTGTCGTCCATTTTTATTATGTATAAAAACTATGGATACCTCCATTAAGTATTCAAGTTAAAATGTCAATTGGGATAGTCTATTATTTTCCCCTAGACTTCAAATTCTTCAACCATTTATGGAGTAAGTTTACAGACGGCAAGAATAATATGTACCTCGCCCATATATGTATATAATTTTTCCTTGAAAATGACGCCATTAGTGACTGAGCTATTGAGATCGCTGGATACTTTTAGTTCAACACTAGGCGAACGAGCTGGCTGCATGATTGGTTTTCGTGGTTCTCACCATATTTAACCTGAATAAGAGTGAATTTTGCTTATAAAGACCTTTACAAAGCTTCTCTTCCCTTAGGCAAAGAACCGTCATGTGTTTGGCCGCATAATTGTATTCATTTTTTACCTAGTTATTATTTTTTAGTCTGTAACTTCGCATGTAACTTTAATAATAAAATTAGCAAGTAAGAATGTAGAAGCTATGGTACATTCGAAACCTCTAAAATCCTATTTGTAAAAGCACAGTAGTGCCAAAACATTACATTATCAAATAGAATCAAAATACCATTATTAATAAAACATGACTTAAAAGAAAAAATAATAAATTGAGACTAATAATTGAATATTTATAAAAATGTGGGAAAAGTACAAGTTGTAAGAAAAAGTATAAGTTGCAAGATAATGGGAGAAAAAACACAATTATGCACAAAAAGATCCAAGTTTTAACTTACTAAAGAAAATTTAATAATAAAATAATGTTAGTCGAAACTATCTTAGTTTGTATGCCGGATAACTCGTCGCAAACTATCCGCAAATTCTTCCAAAGACATATACAAGAACATCATCGAAATATGGATTAATTCCATGTAATCGGCTTAGCACACTAATTCAGGAACAACGTTAATTCCATGTTACGAGGGTTACCTTACTGATTTCTTTGTATATTATAATAGCGTAAGATTAAGAAGATCTATTTTTTTTAACTGACATCTGAAGGTAAGCTCGAGAAAAATAAAGTAAACACTTCATCTTAATCCAAGTAATAATTGATTTGCTAGGAAGAGGATGTAGATGATTTTTTATTGAGTATTTATGGTGATTTTAGAATTGTAAACCAACGATGGAAGGATAACAGAAAGCAGAAAGTTGGCGAGGGAAGCGGAAGAAATTTATTAAATAATGAAAGACAAACAAGGATGAAAGCTTCATCCTTATGACAAAATTGCCTGATACTGAACTCATATTAATAGCATTAAAAATAAAGTTGAAACACTGTATAATAATAATAATAATAATAATAATAATACAATACTTCCATCAAACTATTTAGTGCCACAAACTAGCAGTCATAATCTTAAGACCTTTATGATGATTTAAAAGTTAAGTTTTAAAAGCAAAAGAGATGTTATTTTCTATAATAATAGCATTATAGTTTCTTTAATTGTAACAATTAGGCATGAATTTTGGCACGTGATCGTATTTCAAAGAAGAATTAATAAATTCCTACTGACTATTTGCATATTCTTACGATTTTTGACAAGTGTGACCATTTACGTTTCATGCGATCTTCATAAAAAACCATAGTTGAAAGCATAGTTTTCCTCCGAATCACTTGTTCATTTTAGGCAAAATAAAGTTGTTGTTGTCTCGTAAATAAAGTTGTTGTTGTCGTGTCCATGACCACATGGAAGAATGACTGCCAGAGCCTACCCCGAAGAGAGGTTGGACATTCTATTTCCCCCCCCCCCAATTTTGAGGGAGAGCACCCCGGGGGGGGGAATCCATGGGTCTCCCACCAATCCACGCGAGAGGACTTTCGGCTAGCCGCATATTTAAGGTGCCGCCATGCCACACCGACACTATACATTTGCACACATCCATGTCTTCTCCGAGATTCGAACCCAGGCCCTTCGGTACCGTAGTAGGCTAACCTAACCACTATACCATCTGGGCGACAGGTGGAAAAAAGTAAAGTTTGTAATTAATTTTTCTCATATGTTTCTAATTTTAAGGCTATTGCGTCCCATTTAAAAAATCTTGAAAAATATTGGATAGCAGAAATCGGAAATAATTTTAAGTAATTCTCCATATTCTTACGAAACACTTATATACTCATATTTCCAAATTACTTCATTAGAGAATGAGAGTAAGTATAATTTCCAAGGTTAAAAAAACCCCTAAATTTTCATTTACGTTTTACTACATCCATTCACATATTTGTATAGCTATTCAGTTTCTCAACATAAAAAAAATAATTGCTGAGGTAAACTTGATTTCTGAAGGGAGGGGCTCACTTTCTGAGAAATACTACGTTTATATTTTTCTTTGCTACTAACTGAAAATTCAGTATCATCAGCAAGACATTTTGTTGCAGGAAATGGCTTCTCATTTAACCACTTAAGTGTTATATTAAAACTTGCACATGCATATATAATACGTTATATCGTTATTTACTAAATACATATTTTCCATAAGACTTTATATAGCATACAGGAAGAATTTAATACACCATTTGAATTACCTATAAAGTATGTATTTCGAGGAATAAATATCCGGTAAAGAAAGCATGCCAGAAGGCACAAATACATCATAAGTATAAACATATCAAACAGAAATGTCAACAAAATTGAAAAGTAAGGAGAGAAAAGTTTACAAAATAAAATAAAAGTTAAATAATAAACATCACAAAATCGAGTAAAGCTACAAATGATGAAATTTGATAAATGCATTGAAAAAATTCTGATGTGGCCTACACATAACCTCCCGTCAATTTCAAGTTTTAAATAGCAATGAATTTTAAAGCAAAGTATGACCATTTGTAAGCAGAATCTAATTTATTGCTAAAATAAAAGAACTTTCTGTAATACAGAATCTTAAATTATATTTTATTGGGTATAATTAGCCATGTGTAAAAACTGGTTTTCTCTAAATTTATATCAACATAATTAAATGTTTTATTTCTTTTTATTAAAAACTGTTTATTATAGGGAAGTTGAATAACATATAATTTAATTGGTGTATAATTAAAGAAAATTATGTATTTATAATATATATTTAAATAAATACTTTGAAACGAATACTATGATTAATTTTCTTTCACGTTAATTCCGTAGCATCGGCAAATCTAAATTCATTCTCATCTGCACGTATATTCCCGAGCAAGCAATGCTTGTATTTTTGTTAACAATAGCTAAATAGTAACTACGGTGCATTCTGAGATCAGTGAGAAGTAAAGCAACGTGTGCTTTAGAATTTGCTTTTCGTCAACAGCGAAAGAGAATAACAAATGCATTGTTTCGTAATATGTCTGCGTTACAAGAGTTACGAAGTTCTGTGAGTGAAATGTTGTTATAAAAATCGCTCTATTTTGCAGAATTTTATAAAAATTATAATAGCTGTAATAGTTGTATCGTAATAAATGTTTCTCGAAAATCTGTCCAAAGCTTCAAGTAAAGTAAAGTATCAAGTAAAGTATCTCTTCCGTTTTATAAATATTAGCCAAAATATATTGCTCTCAATGACAGGAAAGTCCTAAAAACTGACAATGAAAAGTTTGGGATTATATTTTAATGGATGTTTTCAATAAAAACTGTTATAGTCTTCAAGCAATGTATCACTACCGGTTGTCCAATTTTATCCAAAATCAAAGCAAACCCTTAATAAGGAATAATCTTAAATAAGGAAAATTAAATTTTTTTGAAAGTTTAGTATAAGTGTTAACTTTTTTCGCCAAATGGCGACCCAAGCCGACCACAGAGGTTGACCACCAGTAAAGCCGAAAGCAGTGGTTACTTTATTATGGAAGCACTTAGTAGGTAAGCCACCGTTGCCTCTTATGAGGGGAAGGCCAAATACATCCATGACTTCTCCAGGGTTAGATCCTCGGAGATCCTTAGTACGGAATAAGACTTAACTTGAATAAAACAACCGTCACGCACATACACACACACACAGCCAAACGTCAACTAAAAAATAGTAGAAACGTGTTATGGAGACTCTAATTCATGCTTATTCACTGAAAATTCGTTTTGACTTTTTGGACTGAAAACATTACCTCCCTTATATAATATTAGGCAAAGCAAGAAAATTCTGTTTGGAGTATATGTTACACAAGACTATATCGATTTCGAAGGAAATCGATTCAGGTCCCTCACCATCAGCAGAAAAAAAAATGCTGTGAAGAAGAGAGCTGTATCTATACCAAAAGCCAAACATTAAAACAAAACCAATAGAGACGGAACGCCATCTGTCTACAGGAATAGTAACGTAACATAAAAAACTAAGTCAGTACCATTTTAAAAGCCCTGGTAAGAACTAGACTGGAGTGAAAGTCATTAACTAAAGAAGATAACTCTTTGTAAATGTCAAGCACTTCCAGAAAATCCAGTTCACCGACTGAAGAAACTTTTTGGATAATTTTTGCAGACCCAAAATAAAAACTGTGATTAAATTTCCAACAAGGTTTGGCTATCGAAGATTTGTTTATTTCTTGATTTTGGACATAAGATGCGTGTTACTTTATAAGGTATTTTTCCCGCCTTCTTCGCATGCCTTCGTGGTGTAGTGGTCAGCACGCTCGGCGCGTATTCGAGAGATCCGTGTTTCGAGTCCAAGAGAGGGCATTGCTCATTTTTCACATCCCCTGTTTAAAAAAATATCTTAATGACTCTACAGTGGCGCCCGAATTAAAAAGGTTGGTGGATGATGATTCTGCACCACCAGGATTTGGCGATTGGTTCCTCTAATCCACAGCAGCCCTTTAAAAGGGGAAGTATATAACGTATTTCTCCCGCCTTCCTGGCATGCCTTTGTGGTGTAGTGGTCCGCACGCTCGGCGCGTATTCGAGAGTCCGGGGTTCGAGTCTCGGCGAAGGCCTTGCTCATTTTTCATCTCTCTTGCTTCCAAATAACCTAACGTCTTGATGTGAAATTTTAGCTTGGCCAGTATATCTTAAACCACATTGGCAAGATATGCTGTAAATGCACGTCTAGATATGCTATAAGTGCGCGGTTAGATATGCTATAAATGCGCTACGCATTAAACTCAGAAATGGAATCTTTAAGAATCGAAGAATAGATTTTGTTGATAGATTAGGAAAGGACTTGAAAATACAACTTCTGGAGAATCGTGGAATTTTGTAACTGGTAGAAGGATGAAATGCAGGGAAAACAAGGTTGTTATTGGTAAAAGTGGAATATCGTTTTGGGTGGGAAGATGAAATTTTTTAAGAGCTTTATCAATAACACTGTGAAAACATTATCTGTGAATGGCACCTGATTTCAAATAATTCAGTTCATCAAAAAGCAAAGATTCTAAGGAACAAAGATTTAGAGCGCGAAATACATAATAGTGAAAAGAAACCATTTTTTTTTTGTTTAGCCAGACGACGTGATTTAAGAGATTTTACGTTAAACAGTACGTTAAAATCAGATTCATTGTGAATTACAAGAATATCAAGGTAGGGAAGGGTATTGTCAGACTCGATTTTAAAAGTAAACTGGACCGCTGGATGAATCGAATTTGGAACAGATAAATTTTGGGGAAAATCTTCTTTATTAAAGAGCGAAAATGTCTACGTATTGAATACACAGACGAAATGATTCTTTCTCAAATAATTGGACCTCAAAATAGTGCGTGTAAAGGTCAGCAAGTACAGGGCTGATGGAATTACCTATAGCTAAACCTTCAATTTGGCGATAACATTTATTTTAGAAAACAAAATGGGTTTGATTCAAAGATACTTTAGTAACAGAAATTAATTACTATTATATGCATTTCGCGCTTCCAAAGTGCGCTTCTCAGAATCTTTGCTTTCTAATGAACTCAATTATTTGAAATTTAATATTGACAGAGAATTTTCTCCCAGGGTTATTGATAAAATCTTTTAAAAACTCTCATCTTCCCACCAAAGAAGACATTCCGCTTCAATAACCTGGTTATTCTTCTATTTCAACCTTCCACTAGTTACAAAATTCCATGTATTCTCCAGAATTTCTACTATTTTCAACTTATTTTCTAACCTATGAATAAAATCTATGCTTCGGTTAAAGATTCCATTTTAAATTCTTGGGGAATTTACAGAATATATTGAGAATGCAGTTTGAGATATATTGGCCAAACTAAAGTTTGGCATCAAGCAATACGAATCTTATGTCCGAAAAGAAGAAATAAACAAATCTTTGACAGCTAATTATCCAAAAAGCTTCTTCAGTCGATGATTTGGATTTTCTGGAAGTTTTTCACGTTCCTAAGAAGTTATCTTGCTTAGTTAATGTCTTTAATTCCTATCCAGTTCTTCCTAACGCTTTCAAAATCCTATTAACTTAAATTTTAATGTTTTGTTACAATTTCTGTGACAGATGGCGCTACTTTCCTGTTCGTTTTACTTTTTCGGCTTTTCTGCAAAGAACAGATCTTTGCAGAATTTCTAAACATAATTAAATCCTACTTCCCAGGTAGACACTTTGTCCTTCATGTTTATGGTACATATTCCACTTGCCGTGATATATTAGCAGGCATTCCATAAGGGTCCTTACTTTGTCCCACCATTTTTAACATTTGTGTAGACAACATTCCTACCACACCCAACAGTACACTTGCAATGTATGCTTACGATAAGGCGACCTTTGCACAAAATTCATTTATTAGTCCAGTCATCTGATGGTAAAAAGAGCACATCCAAGTACACCAGATTTAGTTTAAAAAATGGAAAATCCTAGCTGAGGTTATCAAAGCTCAAGCTATTCTCTTCACCCGAAGAAGAAATATCAAGAAAAACGTCAAGTTTTATGGAACTACGATTCTCTAGTCCCTTATATTGGCGTGATCCTCAATAACTCTCTCACATGGACCCTACACATTACATCTAGTACCCAGAAGTTTCGAGCGGGTAAAGCTGAATTCTAGCTCTTAATTATTGGAAACAGCGTTTTATCCACAGATAACAAGTTATTCATTTATAAATTTATTGTTCGTCCCATGCTTTGTTACGGCTGTCCAATCTGGGCATATG
>KK118270.1:95601-135661 GCA_000611955.2 Stegodyphus mimosarum | reverse complement strand
GATTGCAAACTGCTCAGAATTGTTTTCATCGTCAGGTAATTACACTCATGTCCATAAATTAAGGATAATTCGGAGTCACGCGGAAATCGAACTCTAAAATAAATATATCACCTATAAAATCACTACACACATCTTCAAGAATCATATGCAAATTTCAGGAAGTAACCAGATGACACCGATGGTACGTTACAATGACGAGAGTGTAAGAGAGTCATATATAAGGAATACAGCCAAAGAAGTAAAATTGTTAGCAGGCGCTTTATAAGCATTTCAGTGCAATCATCGAATAGTTATGACACAAAGGACGCATTTGGATGATTTTTTACGTGGTAGAATTATGGATCTGGAATCCGTCTGGAATGTGGGCGTACCCAACTGGAAGTATCAGACGAACTTGGATTTGCCCAGAGTGTCATCTCCAGGCTTTGGCAACGATTCCAAGATGGTGATGATGTGAGTAGACGTTACAGGACAGGTCGCCCCAGAGTTACAACGTTGAATGAAGACCGGTATTTGGCAGTTACTGCCAAAAGAAACAGGCGGAGCACAGCCTCAGACCTGTCTCGTCAGCTCTCTTCAGCCACTGGTACGACAATTTCAAGGCAGACCGTGTACAGACACCCATTTTTAAAATTGTTTAAAAATTAATATTTCAGCACTCAAATGTCCTAATGCTGTACATGTTGCAAAAATTTCATCATAAATATCTAGTTCTAAAAACCGTGTAATTTCTAACAATTAAAATACCTACAAAGTTTCAAATATATTCCCGAATACAATTTACTTCAATCGTATCGAATTTGAAAGCTCTGTTAAGAATATTTTGAAGCTACTAATCCTGTTACTAAGTGGTGAGAGAAGATGCAACAAAAGCAAAATAACAATAAAAAATATTTAAAATCTTCATTTGGTCAAGAAAAGATTTAACACATGACTATTTTGTCCATAGAACATATATTAAGTATTCAAGTCCATTTTGAAAGAAATAAATGTAGATGTTTGTTTCATTAAGCACTAGAAAAATTAAACTATAAAAATGCTTAATCATTTAGTTCACATTAATTAGGCTATTATTTAAACTATATCAGTGTTTTTTATGCTTATTAAAAAGTAATTTTTTAACGTTTTTATTTATAATCTATAAATTTTTACTTGCAGCATGTTTCTGGTAATAGAAAGTTATGATAAAAAATCGTCAAAATTATAGTAACGTTATTTAAAATAGCCATTTTTGATGAATATTAAAGATTACAGATGTAGTTTAACTGAGTTACGTATTGAGTAATTTTTTTATAGTTACAATGAATAGGAGTGTTATTTTATTGCTTTGCTTCGGGTGAAAACTTTCCGGACACAGCTTTAATAGTTGTTTAAGACATGTGTTTTTTCTGCACCAAAATTTAGGCTACGTGTTCAATAAGGCATACAAAACATTTATGCTGTAGTCCTAGAAACGGCCCCTAGAACATGAAGTTTTATAAACTTTTTGCATAGCTACAATTTCTGAAGCACGTTTTCACTAATGAAGAGAATTATTTACAATTAAATATTAACAAAACAATCTTTAAAGTAACTTAAATTTGTATAACAGTGTTTAAATAGTTCTTAATAAAACCTAGTGTTAATATTTTTTAAACAATTAAATGCAAATAATTTTAAAGATGCATTTTACATTTTGTTGAAAGCTATATTTGGTGGGATATACAGCATTTCATAAAATAGTAGGTCACAACTTGTAAAATATCTTAGGTTTCCCGTATTTCTTTATTCATGTGCTGTAAACTTTCTGGAACGCTTAAATAATTCACTTATTTCCTCACTGTTACTTACAGCATC
This sequence comes from Stegodyphus mimosarum, assembly GCA_000611955.2. Lineage (NCBI taxonomy): Eukaryota > Metazoa > Arthropoda > Arachnida > Araneae > Eresidae > Stegodyphus > Stegodyphus mimosarum. The sequence continues at coordinate 133,825 of KK118270.1, read as the reverse complement.
AGTTTCCTTTCAGGTTCTTCAGAATAATATAATACTCTGCTCTTTTATTAAGCACAAGTGACGCTGTATGTAGCTGCATCTTTGGAATGTATCACTGCACGTCTCTCTGCTGTCTCCTAGCTTACAATAACATTTCAGGCGTCTTTCGACTTATTAAACATTAGTTTTATGCTCATAAAGCAAGGAATCCTAGACGAAAACTTGAATGTGTTCCGTCATCTGGAAATTTAATGCAGCAGACTTCTTTTAGAGGATTAAACTAGCAATATGTGTCTGCCATTTCCGTGAAGTCTTTGGATTCTGGGTTTTGTAGCTTTGAATTATAGTCTGAAGATGTCGAAACAATCTTCAGAGCTTTGAAATGACCGAAGTAGTTGAGATACATAAAGCTACATCGTATTTTATCATTTTTTAATATGCAAAGCTCGATAGCGCTTGCTTATGTGTAACTGATAATGGAAGACATGCAAAATATTTATCACCGTATCAGCTATAAAGAAACGTATTCATATCAGTTATTAAAGAAAGTATATATTCTCCATTATGCACTAGTTTTGCGGTTTACTTACTAAAATTTCTTGCTACAAGTATGCGAATATCTACTATACTGAAAACACGCAATGCAGTTAATTCTTTTAAAGCATGTACCAAGTTTTAAACACGCTCTGCTAATGATTTTATCTTCTTTGATGAAAATTTGTACCTTTTCAACTTTTGTTGCATTCTAATCAGGTAAATTTTGCGCATTTTTACCAGTTGATAAAACATTCCTTGAAGAAATTTGTTTCCTTCTTTTAATGAGGAATATTTAGAAATATTATATTCTAAAAGCTTTGTAAAATATCTATTGGAATTTTTTACAGTATTTTGGCCTTGATGCTGCTCACTGTAAATTGTTATTTTTGTTTTACTTTGAATAAATTTACCGTTGTATTAAAGTAGCCTTCTTTATGGTACTTATGTGATGTTACGTAAGTAAATGAAATTTTTGTTTCTTAGAGTACCAGATCACTATAAATTTTATACGACTAGATTCGGATTATTAAGGAATAAAACTTCATCATAATATTAATAGCGTGTTTAGAGACTAATAAATTACTTAGTGGAAATTCTTTTGACATATAAAATACAATAAAATTAGGCACTAATAAATCACAAAAGAATATGATTGAATAGTATTTATGGGGAAAATCAATCTCAAATTATTTTAATTTATTTATTAGCCAGCCCTTCAATGCAAATTGAAAATGAGGTCCAACATTAAGAATTTTGAAACTAAATATCTCAGTCAACTTTTACAGTAAAGGAATGAAACGTTTTGTGTTTCGTCTTTTATAACGGGAACTAAATTTTCCTATTCCGAAAATAACACCCGGGTAAGGACTTGCAGACACATGACCTTACAGATGGGTAAGGACACATGTTTTCAGACGAGATACTGAACTCGTATTCTGAGGAGGAAGATGAGCTGGAAATGACATATCTAGAACAGACATTTTAGCTTGGACACTAGGCCTTCGAACTACTAGACTGATTAACTGACTCTTACAACACAAGAGTGTGTGAAAGATATGTTTTAATTCGAGCTGAAAACATAACCTAAACTGATAAGCCAAATCAACATAGACAAGAGCTGACATCTTTAAAGGGTGTGGCAAAAGGTACCCAGATCAAAGTATATAAAACTTAGGATTATTTTATATTTTTACAAGCTACAGCTTAATTAAAAAGAGTCAACACAGGAAATATTAGATATTTTACAAGACAAGTATAAAGTTGCTTGTAGTTTCGTTATTCTTTTGTTCCTTTAAGGATACCTGCTTGACAAATGCCTTAAATCTCCATTTGGAGTTCACTCTAACGGTGAATAATGTTAGTCATCAAGCATGCATTTTTCTGTTGTTTAAAGTTTATATTCCTTAAACAAAAGTTCAATATCAAATGATTTATCTGTGAAATGGTTACATAGACTTTTATGGGCGTTAGAATCCCATCTACACGATAATGCTTTTCTGCTGTTTCTTATGCAGTTTTGTTTCTACAGCTTCAAGTTCCAAGCCCGTTATTTAAATTTGAAACACGTTTGTTTTATTTCGAACCGATATCGAGAGAAAAATGATATATCAACACAGATACATCTAGAGACCGACAAGAGGAGTTTTTTGACACCTTTTTTATTGATGAAAACATCCTTTATTATGCATATCTAGCAACAAATGAAAAAACAATATGAACAAATAAAAGTTCATGAAAATATTGCACTTTCAGATACCTTTACATTATGCTTCATTGAGCAGATACTGATCTAAGAATAAAGAAGGAGACTTTTGTTCCTGAAAGAAATAAGTAATTAAACAAAAAATCGGCAGAAATGGAATAATTACACTTGTCACATTTTACCAATTGTTGTTTGGAAATATATACTGCATTTACGTTTCAGAATTTTTGTAAACTAATTAAAGAAAAGTCACAATAAAATACAAGGAAGATGCACAACCAGCGTATAAAATTTACATTAAATGTAAACACTTTTTTTGAACCGAAGTCAAAAGAAAAAAAGCGTTCTTTTGCAAGAGCAAAAATAATCTAATTTGCTTTAAACCTTTTTTTTTTTGTAAAGAAAGCGCATTACATGCTGCATGAAGAAGTAAAATATAGCAATCATAAACATAATAAAAATAAGGAAAGAAAAGGTATTTTGTTTATTAATTACCAAACATATGCCTGTTTAATTTCATAAACGCTGAATTAACGTAATGATTTGAGTGACTGGAAAGAAAATATCCTTACTTATGGCGCAGTAGAAATAATACAATTGCAGATCCATATACATTTCTAAAGAGAATGAATGATATAGTCAAGAAGTGCGGGTTAAGTGCAAACTCTATATAGAGCTCAAGAACCTCCTAATTCGACTTTTATGATTGTGTGTTCTTAAGTGAAACTTTTCTTTATCTGGTTCTTTTTAACTAGAGAAGAAAATAAATCCGAACAGCAATGTGTCCTAGCTGTTACGAGATTAAAGTAAGAGAGATAAATCTCAATTCAACATCCATGCAAGAAAAAACAAATTATCCTCCGAAAGTTTTTTTCCTTTGTTTCTTTTCAAAGCTTAGGAAGGATGGAAAACAAAATAAGAAAGGAATACCTAAGTAATCTGCAATTAATACGTAAGGCTCCTTGCTTGAAAATTACTATTATCCCGACGCGTATATTTTTGGGGACCATGTATATATTATGCTACAGTTGAAAGAAAAGACATACTAACATAGCTGATATCAAGAAATCATTTGGTATGCACATGTACGATAAAAGTTTTTTTTTTCAAATTCATTATCAATAGCTTGTTTATTATGCAATTCATATGATTCTATTTTTGGCGAGTTTACGGTAATTAGCTTTAGTTTGATTGCCATTCATATAAAATAAGAAACATAAAATACTGTATTGCGAAAATACGGGTTTCTGGACGGTATGATTTCAAATTCTAGAATTCCTCGGAAGGAACTGAGCTTTATATATCTAACAGCATTTCATATTTTTCAGCTACGAAAAAAGAAATGAGCAACACTTCACACCTGCGACGTTTTGTTATATATCTTTCTGTTTGAAAAGTAATGTTAGGAAATTAAAAAACTCGATCATTTTTCACTCAGGGAACCCAATGCTATGCTGAAATAAAAGAAAAATAGCTGATAAAATCTCGGTGAGTAAAACGAACAAAGAAAGGCCAAAGACTAGAACGTGAATTCTACCGAACTATTTTATGTTAAGAAATCCTTGGCTTTAGTTCTTTACGATAGCTGAATTCACACGTTTAGGGTTATTACAACGTAAAAAATTTCTCTCTTCTGAGTTTTCTTTTCTACCATTATTCTGCACTTTGGATGGTATTGGATTTCATTCTTTTTAGATGCTAGGTACTAGTATTTAGGAAACAGTTGCTTCATTTATTTTAGAATATCTACGTGATTTGATTATCATTCGCTTAATCAAAAATTCATTCAACTTCCCGTAATTTCATTTTCTAAGTTGCATTTATTTATCTTTTATTTCAAAATGAGAAATAACAAGTGCTAAAATTGTTTTCTGCAAATCATGCATGAACTTTAGGAATCTAAAAATGTAAAAGGGGAGAACCAAATGCTCCTCTGAGGGTTATATGTTATAAGGCCATGACATTCTGCCTTATAATTTATGCTGAAAATGTTGAGCGTTCATGTTATGTATGACTCTCCATATTATGAGTGAAGAATGTGGTCCTTAAAAATGTGGCAAATATTACGTTTAATAAAACCTTTTTTTATTTTAATATGTACTATGTTAATCAATTTATTGTCACTGATTCGTATTAGCATTAACGTTTTTAAAAGCATGGAAGGGAACAGAATCTAAAATAAAATGTGATAATAATATCAAAAAGCATGGAAAACAATCGGGAAATTTTACAGAAAATGCTAATTTAGACGTATCGAATATCCTCTTACATAATAATCTCAGTTTCAGTTGCTCAATAGATAACAACTGTTTAACAATTTATTTTTAAAACTGAAGAAATAAACAGTTAATAATACCGAAACTGACGCCAAGCTAGCATAAACTATAAAACGTTGAAATACAGTATCTCAGATACACTCAGTACTATTTTCCCATGGTAGTCCGACTATAAGTAAAAATACGCATACGTAGTACGGGATTATGTTTCGTTGTTTACACTATGCTTGGATAAGCGGGACTTTTATTTCTTATATATTCTGTTATCCTTTAAAACTGTATAATTAATTATTTTTTATTTCTGAGTCATCTTTTAAGTTTTCATAATTAATACGTCATTATCTTTTTTTTTTATATTTTCAGAAAATGTTAGAAAATGCACACTGTAAATATATACTTGAAATTACTGTAGTCTTCTTCTTATTTTTAATGCTCATATGTATGTTAAATCATATCTATGTTAAAGAATAATTTTAGAGGATTTAAAAGGAGGGATTAAAATGCCTTGCATAATCCGATTTAATAGCTCGTATAAAGTGATGTATATCCGATTATCGCATTACATACTAATATTTGCTCTAATCTGCTGTTTTGCATATCCGTGGACAATGTGGAATTACTGTACTATTCTACTTACTTGCAATTTTAAATAGTTTGTTAACACGAATCTGTCATGCATTTTTAAACACAAATCTATCATGAAAAAAACATAAAAAACGCATATTAAGTAATTTTAAGGCTGCAAATAGCCTCCCACGCAGGAATATTTGAAAACTAAAACGGCCCAGCATCGATTCGGGAGGTGCTAAAAAGTTCCATCTCGCAAGGAATAAAGAAGCTAGCGAAAGGAGTTCAGAGTATATCAACATACATGAAGATTTTATTAAACGTTCCATTGTTCAGTGTTAATAGTGTTAATGGGAAGTTTACTATTTTTGTTTCTTTTGCTTTTTCGTATGTTCGTATAATAACAATGAAATTTGGTAGTTCTACAAACTGTTTAAAATTCTTGAAGCTTGTACAAAATATTTGCTTCTATTAAAAGAAGCTAGTGTTTTAAGAAAGTCATTTTTAAAAATTTTTTCTGCTAATAGTATATGTTTAAAATTTAATACGCTCGATAGCCTACAAAATTTAAGCTTCTTTCATAATTTCATTTTTTACAAAAACTGGCATCTTAGTGAAAGAACTGTTTTCATAAACAACATAGAAGTTAAAAAAGCAACGGAAAATTTCTATATAAATTCATTAAGTGCGGAGTAAACAGATAGAGAGAAATTTGTCATTGTTGCAGAAGCCAAAGTACCAGCCAATAAGCCTTATGAGCCTTTTATATATATAAAAAATAATGAAATAGATTAGATTCTTAAAGCAACGAAAGTAAACAGATAGAGAAAAAGTTTTCATTGGCGCTGAAGCTAAAATACCAGTGAATGAGCCTGATGAGCCTTTTATATATAGAAAGAGATTTAATGAAATGGATTGGATTATTAAATTATCTCCAGGTATACTAGGATTATTTTTCAATATTAAAAAAGTGCTTTCGTGGGGAAGTTTTTTAGAAAGTTCCCCGTGAAGATTTGGAAGCATTTACACTGCGCCAGAGAGAAAACTACAGGTTGTCTCACTCGAAAGAGGCCTTGAGAAAAGTGGGATAAAAATCTTATAATAAAAGAAAAAGAAACCGAATTTTTGCCATCATGTGTGAAATATGAAAGTATTTTAGAAGAGGTGCTGCAAGTGATCTCCCCCTACTTATACACGCAGTTAAACATGGCGCTGCATGTTCGTGTATGTTGCTGCAAGAGTATTGGGCGTGACTCCTTGGATTTTACGACGGACGTTCTGACGCAAATCGTTAATGTGCATGTTTTGTGCTTGTATGCATTATCTTTAAGAAGACCCTATAGAAATAACTCAAGACAGATCAAGTCTGGAAAAGAGATCCCGCCGAGTTCATATTCGCTACAGATGTGTGGCATGTTGCCCCATCTTCCTGGCAAGCCAAGTGTCAGCTCCTTATCAGCCAAGTGGTTCACAAACTTATGAAAAAGTGCCTGGTACACTTCATTGGTGACGTTTTCACTACACCATAAACGCGAGTTTCGTTGCTTCACGTACACTGGCAAGTGGAACCATACTTCATCACTCTACCACGTGTATCTGGCAGCAACATACATGAAAATGCAACACCGTGTTGAATTGCGTATACGGTGGGAAGAGATCACTTCCAGCACCGCTTCTAATCCACTTTCATTTCCAAAACATAAAGGCATGTTGTGTAAAAACTAGGTTTGCTTTCCTTCCGTTATAAGATTATTGTCACACTTTTCCCAGAGCCTCTTTCGAGTGGGACACGTGTACAAAACTATCATGAATTTTCCCTTTCAAATGTTAAGAACAAAAACCGTAGCTAAGGACTGCAGCTTAATCAGTCGACCAGTGATGAACAGTGGCGAGTTTTAAGAACAATATTTCTTTGCTTGCCAAATAATGTAACTTATAGTTATATCTTTGCCAAATAGATGTACCTTAAGGCCAAACTACAGAGAAAATTAAAATTTTTAACTACCAAAAAATCCTAAATAAAAGAGGATATTGCGCACTGATACGTAAACAATATTTTCGGTTTCCTTATAAGATACACTCACGTTTGTGAAAATTGCAACACCATGAAGGACTTACGCAAGTGAGCTGAAATTTTCAGGAAATGCAAAGTAGCGCATGATATGCAAATGATTAGAATTGCAAATCCGTAGTGCATGCGTATGCTGAGCAGCGCCCGCTGAACGGCTGATGGATCCGAATAAATAGACGGCTGTAGCGAGGCGTGTATGGTTATCGGTGGTTATCTGCTAGTGGTAAACGTTAACTCAATCTGTACTTATGCCTCGTCGACGAAAGAGAGCGAGATTTGAACAACTTACAGAGTTTGAACGAGGGAGAATCATCGGCCTTCGTGAAGCTGGATTGTCGTATCGTGCAGTAGCCTCTCGTGTGCAGCGTAACAGCAGCACAGTGATGCGCGTTTGGAAGCAGTGGACGGACGAGTGTCGGACAACTCGGAAATCCGGGAGTGGACCCCGAAATGTGACGTCAGCTCGCGATGATAGACACCTGGTCCGCATGGCGCGGACGGACCGTACAGCTTCCTCTAGACAATTGGCAGCACTGTGGTCAATAGCTACAGGTGTTTCATTGTGTGCTTCATCAATTCGTAGACGTCTGCTGCAGTGTGGACTGCGCGCACGGACTCCTTTATACAGGATCCCCCTAACGCACGACCATCGCCGCCTGCGGCTACAATGGGCCAATCAGCATAGAGACTGGCGTGCTGATTGGCAGCATGTCGTGTTTTCTGACGAATCCCGCTTTAATTTGTGGTACCATGATGGCCGCATTCGTGTCAGACGCTATGCCGGTGAACGCCACCTTCCGGAGTGCATTATCGAACGCCACAGTGGACGAACACCCGGAGTTATGGTCTGGGGCGCCATAGCATATCATAGACGATCTCAATTGCTACGAATTGTGGGCAATCTGAACAGCAACCGGTATATCCGTGAAGTTCTACAGCCCGAAGCTGTTCCCTTCCTTCAAAGCTTGCCAGGCGCTGTATTTCAACAGGACAATGCCCGCCCTCATACTGCTCGGATTGTTAAATCCTTCTTTGCAGCGCAGCAGGTACAGCTTCTTCCTTGGCCTGCGTGTTCCCCGGATATGTCGCCAATTGAACATGTGTGGGATGTCATTGGTCGGCGTCTTGCTCGTGATCCTCGTCCTGTTGCGTCTGCAGACGAACTTTGGGTACGCGTACAAACGATATGGAATGCTCTTCCTCAGTCAGACATTCAAACTTTGTTTGACTCCATGCCACGTCGTGTCAAGCAGCACTTATTGCGGCGCGTGGTGGCCACACAAAATACTGATTCTGATCTGTTGTTCTTGTTTGTTTGCTTTGAACATTTAATCATTTATTTGTACCACTACCACTCAACTGTGTATTAAATTGCATTCAATTATGACGATTCTTTCTTGGCGTTGCAATTTTCACAAACGTGAGTGTATTTCTCCCGCCTTCTTCGGATGCCTTCGTGGTGTAGTGGTCAGCACACGTGTTAGAGAGGTCCGTGGTTCCAGTCCCGGCGAGGACACTGCTCATTTTTCACATCTCCTGCTTAAAAAAAACACTATTGACTCTGTATTCTATTTATGCGCGAATATAATTTAAACACAATTGTGAAGCACATCCTTGCAGAGAATCTAGGGTGGTTTTCTTCCTTTTATTTAAATTCATCGACTTCTTTGAAAATCTAGGGTCCACCAGTGGCCGAGCGGTAAAGTCGCTGAACCCTGGTAGTTTGATTTGGGCTTGATTCCCGGTTAACGGGCTGGCTGCATGGACGTTTTTGGTTTTTCCCATGTGTAACGAGTATACGAGTCAGTTTTTCTTAGAAAGCCTTCCCAGAAAACATCCCTTTCCGTAGGCGGATAACCCAGGAGTGCGTTGCCATAATCAATAAACCAAATCTTCCTTGAAATCTGAATTCTCTTCTTCAAGAATGACTAAGCTTTATATCAATCAGAGCCATATGTTAGAACTCAGAAATTTAAAGAATGCAACAAATTAACTTTAAAAGCAGCAAAAAAGGTTTAAATAAACATATGCGTTTGAAGTAAATGGACAATGGTGTCGTTTTTTTTAAAAATTCATGTGGTTATTTCTAGGTAGTATATAAGTATTTCTTATTTTCTGCGCTTTGTACATCCCTACGAGACATAAATTAACTTTCCTACATTGCAGTGACTTTGGTTTAGTCAGAAAATCAATCATTATCTGCTGCTGATGATTAACAACTAATTTTAAAAGACGCCAGTTTAAATCGAAAGAAAACTTAACGGTTTTAACAGTGGTTTAAAAAAACATTTCTTCTGAGGAAAGTATAAGGCAGGAATTTTAAAACTGGAATCAGAGATTTTTCTTTACTTTTACCAGATATACTTTCCTCTGGAAAGAATAAAAACGTACTCGCGGACAACTGTAGAGAAACTAAAATGGCAGTAAGCAAATTACTTAAAAGCAAGCCGCCAGTTTAGGAAGGTTTTACATATAAATGTAATATGTTATTATCTTAAATGTAGCTAACATCTGGACCAACATGGATAAATCACTCTCTTAAATCAGGCCATTAGTTGTGAACTGGATTAGCAGATATATCCTGATTTTTCTTGTGTACTACGTACTACAACTACGTACTTGGGTATTAGCATTCGGTATACCGAATAGCATTTCAAAGTAGTCAATTTAGCAGCAGCAACAGGCTGCATTTCAAAATTTCAATGTTTCTGCATTTCAAAGTTTCAATGCAGCCTGTTGCAAAAGCGCATACCTTTCCTGACAAAGACTACCAGTTCTAATAATAGCAATGCGAATTAACCGCAATAGCAATGCGAACCATTAACGAATTCTACTTTGCTTATTATTTTGACAATTAACATATGCACACATTTCAAAACTGTTTTGAAATCATTATACGTATACTGTAATTTTAAAAGTTAGGTTATTGATTATTACAAAAGCGTGCTATTGTTGTTTCTTACGGAGCGAGCTCATTGAACGGGCGAAAAGCCACACGATTTTCCTGAACTTTATTAAACCTAAAACTTCTTATTTGATTTGTGTGACAAAATTGCATTTAAGTACCACACGCTTTAATTTTTAAGGAGTGAAATTAAAAGCTTCTAGATAAAAAAAATGCATATCTGCTGAAGTGAAGATGTGTGAGTAAGATGAAATTGAAACAATCTAAGCAATTACTACACTTGTGGGAAAGAAAAATCAAATTTTAATAACAAGTTAAATAACAGTCTATGTAGCTGAAGTTATAAACGAAGACTAGCATTACAGAAAAAAAAATGCGATCGAAAAGATAAACCGGTTAAATAATAAAAATTTGCATACTATTAAGAAAATTGATGAAATGTCATAAATACGATTTGAAAGCTAAACGTTGTTTCAAAAACTCACTGTAATGAAAATAAAATATCAATTTAATATGTAATAAGACGACTTGGAGAAAGCTGCAACGGACTAACAATGGTCCTCTGCGTTATAATTTGGAGAAACTTTACTGCGTAGTTAGAAAGATGATGCTCGAAGGAGAGGCTTGTAAAAAGACGTGGCCGAATTGAATATAATTTTTATTGCTGAGAACGAACTAACTTTCGAAAATATATTTTTCATCACACGTGATCATGGGCGCAATACTCACCGCATAGTTTTATACAGAGTATCACATTTTAGATAACGGCATAATTAGAGCAAGGCAAAGCAAAGGGAACGAAGTAGCGTCTGGACTGCAAGAGAGCTGAAGCGAAAGTGCGCAGTTATCCAGCGAAGAGACTCACCAAGAGAAGGTTTTGGTTTAGGTTAGAAAGGTTTCAGTTCTCGAAATTTTGAGTTCGGGTTCCGAATTAGCTACGTCATGAGCGTTACGCAAGTCTTGCAAGATGGATTGATCTAGAAATGACGCAGTCTAGAAAAGTTATTTCGATTTTTCGATTTTTAGAATAGAGAAGTGAAATTAAAGACTATTGATAAATTAACTTATAATTTTGATTTACATATTTTTTATCTTACATATGTATATATATATACACCGCAGATTTATTTATGCACATTCTTAGCTCATTTAAATGTGCTATATTATCAAATCTTGAAGTTGTTATCACTTGATCACATGAAGTAAATTACTGTGCAGTTCATTAAAGAAATTTAATTATGAAATTAGGACAAAGTTTAGAAAACATAATGTAGTTAATGAAAATTTATAGATCTCTCTTCGTATAAAATTTTATTCGTTTCTCAGAAAAACCCCATTTGTTTCTCGCTTAGATAATAGAAAAAAAGGAAAGCTAGAAAAATTAAGAGAAGATGGAAAAAGTTAAAAACGGTAATGAAACTTATCTTTAAAATATTTCTAAATCCCAGTAAGCACTGTTTACGTGAGCTGAAAGCAAGTGATGTAAATAAAATATACACCAGTAAAACTTATTAATAAAATTTTATTGATGTATATTTCCTAATAAATACTTGTACAAGAAAGTAAATATGTGATGTGGAAAATTTGCTAGAATCAAATAGAGAAATCTTTGTGTGTCAAATGAAAGAGGCAAATCTTAAAAATACCTGGAAATAACGAAGTATTGAGATAAGATTTATTGACGATTTAGTTTAAATCTAGAGAAAACACGTAATTAATAATTTATTTTCTGAGTAGTTAGTCTAGCTTTATAATTATCGAAATACATGTTTTGTTAGAGGCTGAATCTTGGCTTAAGTTTTTTACAAAAACAAATGCTTATGATATGTTGAATAATTTCATTCTGCTTTCCCTTTCCGCTTCTCTTTTTTTGGCGAGACAGTTTCTCAAGAGCGCCACATGTCTCATGACTGACAGAGTTTTCATTCCATTGTTTACACTTCTTCTTTACTGTCTTATATGCTTTGAGCTGTCATTCCCCTGTTTCATGTTTACTCCTCAGTATAATTTTTTTCTTTCTGCACATTCATTGTGAAGGCAGTCTCAAACCTGTATTTACAAAAGTAGTTTTATAGATCTTTTGGCAAATGTTTGCTTAATTATGAACAAGTAGTGACAGTGATATATTGGTCAGAATATTAAAAATCCAGGATTATTACTTTGTTCCGGGGAATCGGTAGATGCTGACAGTTGCAAAATAATAACTGTATTTCAAAGACAATGATTAGCGACCTGTTATCTGTATGCCAGTAGTATGTATGTTGGCATATTTGTGTTTTTATAAGTGTAACAGGTATTTCCGACTCTTGATGAAGTAGTAGTCATAAATAGTCTTGGTGTAGGATAGGCGATGGGAAAGACAAGAAATGTTATTATTAGTATGAGAGAATCGTGCTACTGACTGATTAAACACTAATAAAGCATAGACCAACAATTTTACATTCGGGCTACGTTTTGTTGACTGCCACCTTGCTTAAATGATTTGCTACGTTTTGTTGACTGCCACCTTGCTTAAATGATGACATTATTTCTCTGTCATTTGGTTTATCCTTAAAGTTAGCACTTACTCAAGGATTTTCAGTTTGCTATGTATTGAAGGACATAGATAAAAGTGCATTTAGTGAAATTAAGTAAAACCAGTAAACCAGTAAAATTGTACTCTGAAGCATAATTCTTCATTAGAAAGATTTTCATTTTGAAATGAAACTTAAATATATTTAATATTTTCAAACTGAATATAAATCTTCTGAAAGGATATTTTTAAAAAAAGAACTAAACGAAAAAGCATGAATTTATAAAAGAACAAAAGGAAGAAGACAAAAACGAAGAAGAAAAGAAAAAGAAATGAAAGAAAAAAGAAAAGAAAAATTGTATTTTAACGTAAATTTAAAAAAAAATCTGAAATTCTCGAACTATTCAGTTCGAAAAAGTTCTGCAATATTTATTGAAATGTTCCCCGAGTGTATTTTATATAATAAATAGAATGTATTAACTCTGAATTCAACAAGACTTGCAACACAGTTTTAGAATATTATACATAAATGTGTAAAATAAATAGCCTCACCAGAAATAACAGCAGATAACTGAAAATATGCTTTTTTCATCTATCAACACAAAACATATTGCAAAAAAAAAAAAAAGATGTTTTATAACGTACGTCTTTGTAACACTGATGCATTGCTATACTCTAGAATAATCTGAACTGTGAATATTTTCTTCTGCTGGATATAAAAATAGCATGAACGAACAGATTTGCAAGGTTTAAAGGTAGTAACCGAGCATATGCCTCATGTTCCACATACATACTTTCTGATGAAATTAATTTCGGTAATGTAAATTGTATGGTATGTAAGCATTACATATCTTTCTTAATATTATTTAATTAGTTTAAAAGTTAATGCAACATGTAATGGATGTATGGATTAGACTCTTTTTAGACTCTTTTTAGGCTTAAGGAAATACATGTAAAATAAATGTGAAAGAAATGTTCTTCGTTTCAAGTTTTAGTTGACCGATCAATAAGATTAATTTGCATTCCCTTTGTCTCAAAGGAAATAACTTGATTCTATTAGATTTCAACATAGTTTCTCTTTAAAGATTTCGTTTTCTAGAAATAATTTTTAGAGGGAATGAAATCCCATTTGCCTTTCATAGACAGATTATCTTCTGAAGCGCCATATTTTATAACAAAAGTTTCAGTTTTGTTTCTAGTGTTTAAATTTTGCCATGTCTTTTTAGTTTCTAGCCCCAAATTATTTTGTTCAGAAAATTTCTAATTTCTATTATCCCTAGCTTTTCTTCCACCATTTTTGCGACTATACATACTGAAACCTACTTCAAATTTATCCAGTTTAGTAATACTATATTTAGTCACAGTATATTTATTAATTTTAAAAAACATGCTTAATGTTTTAATTTGAAGATTTTAAAAATATTCAACACCTTTAAGAAGTAATGCATTTAAACTTTTATTTGTTTAAATTCATAGAAAAACTATTTGACTTTGCTATTTGACACGGTAATAAGCGATAGCAGGAAAATTGTCAGGTCAAAATGTACTTTTAACGCAGTATATAAATATCTAAAAACAGGCATACCTTAAAGATATTTTCATTAATTTTATACTGGATATTTCATTTTATTGTCAGTTATCTATGTAATCTTTGTCCAAGTACTATGAAAACAAAATGCTACATACACACACATATACATTTATACATAGAGAGGGAGAGCATTAAACGTGCTTGTCTAATAAAAAAATAATAACGTAGATTTCCCCCTTTAAGAGCCAGGTGACGTTCCATAGAAGTGTGTATCCATAAAAATAAATGCAATAATAACGTATAGACATTACAATAGCCATAAAATACATGGCTAACGGAATAAATTGCAAGTAAAAACCACACGATAATGGCTAAAGGAAAAACTCCAAAACGTTTTCCCGAATTTAAAATTCCAATGACACAATGAGGCAAAAAAAGAAAAATGAAAATAAAAGTAATAGACGGACAATAAAATCATATGTATGACTCATCAGGAGGCGGCACATGTATAATTCTATTAGTTGTCTTCCTAATCTCGTCAGTCCACCCAAGAAAACAATTTTAGAATATTTTTCAACAAAATAAAAGACGCCTAAACTAATCACTAACCGGGAGCAAATTGATGAGTACACCTCTACATACTTCCAAAATGATAGGTACAAAAATTTTTAAAATTGATTAATAAAGAGTGAAATTAATAGAGTAAAAAAAACATTATCATTCTTACGTTTCGCCTAAAAATGCTGAGGCTAAAGTGAAAAATGACATAGAAGCATTCTGTAAGTACACGAAGAGAACATCCACTTAATAAATTTAACATCAAAGTTAATATTTAAATTTAAATTAAACCAGTAATTAGGGGGATAATACAAGCCAAAAAGAGGAAGAAAAAATTCTTTGATGTTGACCTTTATCCTAAGCCAAGCGTACCGAAGAACGAAAGCTTTGATGTATGAAAGTGGTGTAGCATAATTTGTAATTGTTGTATGTATTAATCGCCTGAAGCGAGGATGCATTATAGAAGAGTTTTTAAGAGTAAAAAAAATATTTCTGAAAATAAATTTTACTCTTTACATTGCATCAGCCACTAAAATTTTAAAAAGAGGAAATGTATGAATTTTCTTTTGGTTTATTATTTTGTGGTATTGTTTTTACTTAAATATTCATACATATGAAATTTTTTGTAATTTATTCCAGTTTGTCATGAAGTTTATTTTTATTTCAACCTTAAATATTATTACTGTTTTTATTCTATGACCCATATTCCTATTGGATTCTTAAATTGGTTTTTATGTGTAACATGTATACCAGACAGTTTTTCTTAGAAATTCCTCCACGAAGACATCCCTCTCCTTAGACAGATATGCCTAAGGGCTTTGCCTTAATCAAATAAACCAAACAAAACTGGTTCTTCTAAAACCGACTTCCTTTATGCTTACCTAAGCAAATTTAAATCTATATTTTATTCTACCTTAACATACTGCAACTTCATGACCATTAATATATCAGCTATGTTTTACAGCTTGTCATTGGTATTCTTTTTTCCTCTTCTATATATTATTCTAATTCCATAGAATATTTATGTCTATTTGAAAGTATTTTTTTATGTATGTATTTTTGTATTCGTATGTTTGTATTTTGTATTTGCATGTACGTATTTTGTATGTATTTATTTTGTATTTGTATATCTGTAGTTTGTATTTATATATATGTATTTTGTATATATGCAATTTGTATGTATGTATTTTCGTTTTGCATATATGTATTTTGCTTTTGTGTATAGTTTTTATATAGGAATTTATTTAGTTAATGATTTGTATGTAGAAGTCTTATTGTGTATTTCAACTAAATTGCGGGAGGCAACTTAGTTTATATGTAAGTGTTGTTTCATATATTGTGTTATAGGATCTTGTAATTTTGAATCGATCGACCCTTTAACTGCGAAGGGGCATGAGAAAAACCACGAAAACCAACCATGCAACCAGCCTGTTTGCCTGAGTTCAAACGCCGCTCGGCGTACTACTATTCAGAGGTTTTAACTACTCAGTTATTAGTGAGACGCTGAAAGCCGTATCACCGGATGAATACTTCGAAGTGGAATCTTCTATAGATTAAAACATGTACTAAAATTAATTATTGAAAATTTATTCTTCAACTCTTTAGTTCATTAGTCTAAATAATTTTGCTAATTTCAACATTTCTTTTGTAAATTCCTGTTATGGTTTAATGATTTTTTAAAGTATATCCTCAGATTGTAGTTCGTAAAAAATAGCGTGATAATATTGGTATGACCACCTCCCAGTAAAATCTCGAATCTCATGCTGAATATTGTTTTGTATTTTATTTTTATTATTTTTTCTTTTCTTTCACATTCTCTCTCTCTTTACATACACATATAACAAGAGATTCCTTCCATAAATCACATGTGAGCCAATTTGAATGTAATGCGCTCTTTGTTGTGTAATATTAGAAATTTTGAAATCCAAAGCATAATTAAATAAAATTGCTTCCATACCATGCGTATATGCTTAATGCATACCACACATATATGCTTAATGCATACCATGCATATATGCTCAATGCATACCATGCATATATGCTTAATGCATACCATGAGTGCGCTTAATGCATACTATGCATACGTTATGTAATTATATTCTTAATGAATAGTAATGTGTAGTGCATATTCTTAATGAATATTTAACAAATTGTGAAAATCAGACATTTTTAAAGAGATGTAACAAATTTTTATATAGCATTGAAAATTATATTTTAACAAGAATTTCAGATTACATTAAGCGATACTTAATACTATCCGGTTTGTCCATGGCTATATTGATAACACTGACCAAATGATAACATCGAACGATGAGAAAAAATCCTTTAAAATATGAATGAATTTACGCCAATTTAATGTTAAAACAAAAAATTGATTATTTCACAGAGTTTTAATTAGAAAAATGTCTTAAACAGTAAATTGTCTGAAACTGTTACATAAAGGTTATGAATGATTCATATATTGATGACGTTGCCGAAATTATTTGACTAATGCTGTATCCCTTAATCTCAACATTCCGATGGCATCCTTCATCTCAGCATTTGTAAGAAATTCACCTATGGTTGAACTGTGACTGGGATATTAGCTGATAAATGCAAAACTTATAAATAATGGTTGGGATAACTAGGCTGATAAATGCAAAATATGCTTAAGTGACACGTTTATGTTACATGCCATGCAGCCTTCGTTAAGAATAAAGATATCATTATTCTGTGCATTATGTTATTTCAAAAACCATGTCTTGAAAATTACTGATTTTATCCACACTTACGAATTGTACATAGTTCACTGGAAAAGTCTTTACGCTTTAAACCATCGCGGATTTTTTTCTTTATATCTTATAAGGTATTTTCTCCCTCCTTTCTGCATGCCTTCGTGGTGTAACAGTAGCACACTCGGCGCGTGTTCGAGAGGTCCAGGTTCGAGTCCCAGCGATGGCACTGCTCATTTTTCATGTGTGCTGCATCAAAATAACCTAATGACTATACAACCTTTTTGCACTTTCACCTCTAAATAAATATGTATATTGGAGCAATTAAAGAATGTGTCTTAAAGAACACACGTCTTAAAGAAAGCAAGAAGAATGAACCAAAAAAAAACCCCTTTATCTGATCACTTTTGGTAAACATGCTTTCAACTACAAACTAGCAGGTAACTGAAATCGTACTTTCATGTGATAATACGTATAAAGATGTCAATCAATCAGCTCTTACCCTGTTACTTTAAAACATGACTTTGAAACTTATTTTTTAATTTTGCAACCTCGTGGCTCATTGTAGGTAAGTTTACCTAAATGATTCCCATATTTTAGTCTTGCTTGCGAAATCGATTAGAATTTGTGCTTTTACCCATGTGATATGTTAAATGTGAGCTAGCTTTCCCATAGCAAGGCTTGCTTCAAAAAGGCAATTTCTAAAAGCAAAAAAGCATTGATAAGTCAAATCATCTGCTTTAGGAAATTACTTTTTCTTGGTTGACTAAAGACGGTAAGCTTCTATTAATGTTGAATACGAGGAACATCAAAGAAAAACCAGCCATCTTATGAATTCAATACTGAACGAAATTCTCAGTAATCAGTTAGTTTCACACGGTTGACCACTAATGGGCAAAATTAGCTAAATAAAACAGATATTACACCTCCTTCACATATACAAGTGATTGTATAAAATGACATTAATGACTTTAGTTCTAAGAAAGAGAAGATCATAAATCGAAACTTTAAAAGAAAACTAAACTAAAGGAAAGTAAGCTCAATTACATGGAATTAGCAGCAGAGTAATGATTTTATACCTGAAAAGAAAACTATCCGTGATGTAAAACTTATCTGAGGCAAACATTTGCATCAAAAGCTGTTTCATAAAATTTAAAACCACATGTATGTTTGTAAATTTTATTGTAAATGGAAAAATGACAACTTTTATTATATAAAAAAAATTTTCAAAACATAATAAATATTAAAAAAAGTAATCAAATGCAGCACTTTGAAGCTGCAAAATTTTACTTGCTTAACTGATGTCCAGGATCGTCAAAATTAATGGCGAATTTGTTTAATCTAATCAAAGAGCTGATTTTATAAACCACCGTGATGTACAAAATTTACATCCCTCTGAATTTGAAAACTGTGCTTGTAAAATTTATGCGTTATGATGCTCGTACGGTTATCATTACTTACTCACAAAATGATACTAAAACGTGTTTCGGGTAATTTACTTTATTTAATGTTAGCCCCTAGAATAATTAGATTTCAAGCTTTTAAAATATTATGACGACTAGGCAATCTGAAGAAAAGGGAACCACTACTTTGCTTTTAATGCCCACTTTGAATCCAGACAATTGGATGCCATTTGCGATAAGTATGTATTCTAATATTTCAAGAAAGACTTCTCTAAGATTTTAATAAATTCGAGAAAACTTACACGAAGTTTAATAGGTTTTACACGCGAAACTTGTCTACGGTTTATTGGCATTGTTAGAAGTGCATAATTTTCAATGAAGCAAAAAATCTAAGAGTTTAAGCGAATTTTGGTTCAATGTATCGCCGTTCATATAAATTGTTGAACTTATTAGAAACCAGTTTTAGTTTGTCTTTTATTTGCGAAAATGCTTTTTAAGAGCTTTAAATATGTCACTTTACTGCTAGATATTTTCATTACATTGCAGAGAGAGTAAGCATAATTTCACATTCGGTTTAAAGTAATATCTTAAATAAAATTCTACCCAAATAAAAAAACACTGTAAATTTAACATTAGAAGACCAGATTCGCTCTTTTACTAAACCTACAATTACCATTTTTATCACTTGAGTAAAATTTTATTTATTGTTTTTCGTTTAAAAAACACCTAAAATCCATTTCGTATTTATCGGTTATTAAATATGTAGCAGCAAAATTAAATTGAAACTATTTTCATAATTTTCGGACAACTAAAGTTTTTAAACTCATATGCAGAGGAAGATATTTATATAATTATTTATTGATAAAAATCAATGAAACCTTACATATTAGTAAGTATTCGAAAACACAATTCACTGATTTAAACATTTAATTGAAATTTTAAAAATAAAATCTGAAACTTAATGAAACTTTCAATATTGTACTGAAACGAGACAACATCTTTCTAATCAGAAACGAATTTTTGTATTGAATATCATGAATTTATTTGACAAATGCCTGTCATTCAGATTTATATGTTTAATTGCATTTTAATGCATTTTTAATCCATTATATAACTTTGTTGGATAGTTAAAAGACATGCAAATTTTCTTAAGGACCTATCTATCTATGTTGAAAAACAATTAAACAGACTCTTTGAATAAATTACTGTGCTACTCAGTGATAGGATATAATTTACAAAAATGATAATTTATTTATGAATTCTCGTTTTTATAGAATCCATCAGCGGCTGAGCGGTAAAACCGCTAAGCCCTAATAGCTTGACTTGGGTTCAAAGCCTGAAAAATAGGCAGGTTCCGTAGGGTTTTTTCTCGCAGTTTTGTTCGTATGTAAGGGAATACGAGCTAATTTTATTTTGAAAGATTTCCACTGAATTTTACTTTCTCATAGAAATATAGTCCTGTATGTTTTTGTCTTATACCAATCCAATCGAAATTTTTTAGTTAGGGAAATATTTGTATTTACCTCAGACTTTCTGAAACTAGTATAGAAAATCCAATACCTACAATAAAAATTCTAAGTGCAAAATCTGCCACACGATTTCAGGAAGTGCTCTGATTACTTGCGTAACATAAAAATGTGTAATAACTTAAAGTATATATTTTCTGCATACAAGTTTCTTATATACATATAGAGATAGATAGATACATCCGTGATAGAGTCCGCGTGACCATGAATTCTTCCGCAAAATGAAAGAACTATTGAAAGAGATCCATTATAACAGTAGAGAGAAGGGGCCACAGGCATACAAATCCTATGCAGATCGGTTTCTCATCCGTAATTGAATCTTATATTAGCTAGCATCATTCGGAAGAACAAATAGTTCAAAGATTAATATAGATCTTTTTAAACGACTAATGAACTTGTAAGGTTTATGATGCGTTTTTTAACAGTTATTTTAAGTTTTGTATCTTTCCTATCTTACTCTAATTTCAGCTTACAATTTCCTGCCAGAATGTGAATTCAGAAACGCAGAGAATGCAAATGAGAATGAGCACTATTTAACTCGTGACTTAAATAGTGCTCATTCTCATTTGCATTCACTTCAAGAGAGACTTCAACAGAGAGAGAGTCTGATTTCCTGACTAGTGCGCGTTTGCCTTCTGGCCACATCTCTCTTAGCTGTTGCTACGCTCGGCCCTATCTAGGCCCTTGCTAGGCTTCGCCGATTCAATTAATACTAAGGGGCCAACTAGTTAGATTGTGATAGCTTCGGCTATATTATTTAAGAGCTTTAGTTAAGCTAGTTTTAGTTCAAATTATTAGTTTTTAAGTTCAAGCCGGAGTGGTGGCTTTATTGTAAAGTTCCAAGCCGGAACTGATTGTAAATATACTGGATAATAAAGGGTTTTAAACCCTTCTCAAGTCTCACCTGTTCTGTTCACACTTAAGCGATTATTCGTTTGTAAAGTGTTCGTGGGGTTCTAATTAAGAACTTAAGATTTAAAGAGTTGAACCCTACAAACTAATACTATCTTATTGACAGAATTAACAATGGGAAATTTGAAAAGTTCAATTACATGCTTATTTAGTTCCCTTTATTTAAAGTTTAAAACTTGTAATGAAATAATTGCCAAAATATTTATCATTTTTGCAGACACTTTTAAACTGAATAAACTGTGCAACATATTTAATACATATGGAGTCTCTTTTTCAAATAGTTTTTCATATTACCACAGATATAAAATATTCAGAGGTATGACGCTATACAAGTAGAACTGATTAATATTCTCAAAACCAGAAAACTCAAAAATACCTTTATTACCACAACGTACTCCCAAAAGAATCTGTAGGAGAATAATTGGTAATTCAGAAAGTAATCTTAAATCCAATTAGGGAAAAATATTTCATCTCCCTTTGGGACATTGATTTTGATGATCATACATTACATTATAAAACAATGCATTCGATCACCTTTTGACTTGATCGAGTAGGAAATCAAAATGCATTCTATAATTATGCACGATAATTTTACCTGAAGCTATACGAATTTTAGAGTTAGTTACATGTTATGCAGTTTGTGCTAAAAATGCAGTGCTGCTCCCAAGCAAGTAAAGAAACAAAATTTCATTCACCCAAAAATGAATACAGATAATTGAATATAGAATGGATTTATTTGGCCTTATGGTTGTGAACATACAGGACAAAAATAATTATTTATGGTATTTATTTCCTATTATATGAGTCAGAATACCTTTATTCGTATCAACGCTAGTTTTGACTTGAGATGATTCAGGTACTTTTAAATCAAAGAGACCTAAAACCTCTTTAATTTTAAATGATGATACTATATCCATAGAAATTTTTATACAATTGAAATTTACTTCTTTATCCATTTGAAAGAAAATTTTCACACACCTTTACCAGGATGTATTTTTAAAGATGGATAAATTCTTATAGTTGTATGTTTGTATATCCATCTTATAAAATGCAATTTTAATTATCATACTAGCAGTTACTCTCATTAGCAGTTAAGATACTCCTAAATAAAATTTACAACAGATATACATATTATAAAACTTATTCAGAATTTTAGAAACATTAGAACTGAAAGAACGCAACTGGTAAAACATACTGCCTAAGGATTATATGAACAACAGCTCTTACTGCACCTATAATACTCAAAAATAAAAGTTAAACTACAACTAAATATTATAAATATTATTCAGAGAAATCACAAGAGTACATCAGTCCAACTCGTGATATTTCTTTTTGAGACCTTAAAGTTTTAAGAGTTTTTCTATGGTGTATCGCTTTTCTGCTTTGAGTTTTTTACTGATCCCAACGCCTGAAGAAATACAGAAATCCTCTTTCTATTTCTCAAAACATCCTTGCGAACACAATTGTTCACCAAAGTTATAAAATATACCCTTAAGCTGTTGTATGTTGGATTAAGCACTAAAATAAAGCCAGTTTTTCAAGCTGCATATTTCAGTTAAAAAACTTTCCCTATCAGTTCGCAAAATAAAAATCCCTTCACTCTTACTTTCTTATCTAGTAATGCAAGCACTGAATTCAAAATAAGAAATGATAAAATATTCCTTTAAATAAGAGGAAACAGGCCATTACTTTAAGTGCATATTCCGAATGTGCATTTAATCTTGTTTTAGACTTGTTTCATGGTTAACAGTTATAACAATCTAGTCATTAAAGAAAAATCTTCTACTTAGAATTTTAACCTGGTACACGAACTCATACCTCAGCGATTGACTTTTAGAACGCTCCTTAATATAAAGTCTGTTTATTCAATTTTGGCACTAGAAGTTAACGAAAGGAAAGCGTGTAAGTAAAGCGTGTTGAAAAATCTTCGACAACAGTCGTTTATAAGTTTCAAACTGCGTAACATGTTCAAGTTAATTATTCTTTCACGTCGTACTGCTAGAATTTCTTTTACTATCGAAAAGATTTAGGTAGTAACGCTCGTTATTAGACTTGCAAAAGTTCTTGTTAGTTCTTCTCTCCCTTCTCATTGGAATTTCAAATCTTGCAGAAGTGTATTTTATCAGCTTCTTTAAAAGCTCTTCAAATGCACTAAATTTGCATTGAACAAAAATCGGAGGTGATAGAGACTAATGTTTTTCGTAAATAATACCCAGTGGAATCAACGTTTCGTCGATATACAAATCAATATCGATTTTTTATTTATGAACTGAGCTTTTTAAAATTTGGTTTCGTTTCTAGGTTATTTTATGAATGAAAATTTGAAATTGCCTCGTTATGTTTATGAGGCGCTCGGAAAGAAAGTAACACTAATTATTTTTCCTCATATGTTATAATGAAGAAATTTAATTAGTAAAAAATGTATGTCTTTTCATTTGCAAAACTACGTAGCAGTTTTACAATTTTAAACAAGCATTAAAAGTCTGAGGTAAAATAGGATGCTGAATAACGATTATTAGAGGAGTTAAAGCAACAAGAATCAGCGCAATGTTTACTCCTCCAATAAATGTTAAAAATTAAAAGTGCTAAGTAGTTGCTATATTCTTTTTAATATTTACTGAATTCCTCTTTGTTTATAAGAAGTTAAGGTTAAAGTTCAAAGTTATTCCATTAACCTTGTTTTTCGTAAACAAATCTTTACCTTTCCTGCTTCTTTTGCTTGGGACTTAAGTTTTGTTTCGGAAGTTATAGTTATTAATATATTGTTTATGGTACTATACTGAATCGAAACTACGCTTTATCCCCTCTTTTGCATGAATTCTTGAAGTTACAGCGATGTACATAAAAACCTCATAAATTGAATTTAAGTCCTCAAATTTGTACATTGGTTAACGAATAGTTAATTTCTTAGATATATTTCCTAGATATATTTCATCTTCTAAACTGCTCTACAAAAGTAAAAAATCACAATATTACAGAAATAGATTACTTTATAATTATTTTGATTATTTTCAAATCTAAGAACAATCTGATTTCTGAAAAAGGTATTCAGAATTTAATGCGTTTTTGTGAGAATATTTAAAAAATGGGATATATATACTATATATGTGTGGGTGTGTTTATATTTCCTACTTGCTACATTAAAAAAGGTTTTAATATTTTTACGCTTAAAACCTTAGTTTTATTTTGAGTAAATTCTAAGAACAAAATTCTCAAAAAAAAAAAAAAAACACAAAATGATAATACACGAAATTGCACTTTATTTCCTTGAAAATATTTTCCGTATTACAGTTTTAAAATCCCGGCGAAAACTGAAGCGAAAATATTTTATAAACAAATAAGGGGGTAACAAAACGTTCTCGGTAGTTTTAAGAAAAGTGTATTTTATACATGCATTCAGTTGTGTATCTTATTCGGTAATTTTTTGTGAGTGTTCATACCTATTCGGTATTATCTTTACCGGTGAACCTGTACTATATCTCTTTTGTTGACCGCAAATAATTTCTAAAGTCTGAGTTTAAATACAACTAAAACTGCAACAGTTATATTGTTACGTGCGTACGGGTTCGTTATATATTGAAGGCACAAGTCGTAAAAAGTTAACAAAAATTTAATCTTTCCACAAGAAATAAATTAAAATGCTGAAATATTTCTTCACAAATATTCGCACAATGTCTCAAATGTTTAGCAAAAACTCAGTTCAAAACAGATAAAATAGTTCTATCTCACAGTGAAATCGCTACAATCAATACAGCATTAAGTAAACAAACAGCTGTTCGCTTTTTACAGCTACTAGTATAACAGCAACAACAACAACTACTAACTGAAATGAGGTGTTTTCACCTCGGCTTTTATAAGCTTTTTAATTATCAGTAGAACAATCACGATTTTTCTAGATTTTTCTGAATGGCAACAGTAATTACGAGATATTTATTTATTAAGCATTATTTTTTTTTTTTTTTTTTTTTTGACGTAGCTTTCTCTTCAAAAATCGTCTGCGTTGCTAAGGCAACATGAAGCAAATCTAATTACAATTCTAAATAAATAGCCAAATAAATTTGATAAAATTTATCTGATTCTTTCGATTAATTATTTTTCGTTTTTACTGCGACACATGCAAATTTTAGTAAACTAGCAGGAAATTTAAATAGATCCATCTGTTAAGTGCAGTTTTAAGCTTTGCGGCAAATGCCTTCAATCTCAGTGATTTTGGCGCTGCTGGAGATTCCCATGGATGATTTCTCTTATGCTTGGAGACCATAAACCTGCAGCGTTTCGTAAGCGAAATTGTGAATTCGACTCGCCGCAGTTCGAAACTCACTATTTCCATCTGTCAGTTTGATTTGAAAATTGATTTTTAGTCATTAACTGCTTTAGAACAACTTTATAAATATTTCGGAAGGCACTGGGTTTATTTTATTGTTCTGAAATTCATTTTAAGTTTGAAAAACTATAAGTTATTTTTACTAATTTTGTTTTGCAAGTTATTCATTTAATAGCAATAATTCGCAGTGACACTAAATATGGCTTAAAACACGTCGTTAGATATTAGTTTTATGAGTTTAAAATTTAGGTCTACAAAATACGTATTATTTTTCGTCAAATTTTATATAAAACTTTTTATGGTCAATATATAAACCATATTGACAATACTACAATGAATTCTTTAGGAACTGTCATAAGGACTAGGCTTTAGATTTTACCAATACCAGAAATAATTAGTCAAAATTTACATTTTTGTAAAGTAGGCTGACTTGTGATGTTTGGAGCACAAGAGTGTTAGCAGAATGAAGGTTATTTAATATAAGGAGAGAAGCAAACTGAGAAAAGTTTCTGATAAAGCGTAGCATTGAAACTGGAAATAGTATCTGTAACTAGAAATCTGTAGAAAACTGTTATGATGAATTTAATTTCAGACAACAGTTTTCCTTATTTTTCCCCTCCGTTTCAGTTTAGTTTATTTGATAGGGTCATTTTAACCATACTCAGACAGTACAAAGAAACCACATTTCTGGTTTAAATGCAATATAAAAACATTCAGTATAAAAGGCAGGAATGTATGTGTAATGTTCAAGTTATAATTTTGGAAAAGGTGAAATAATCAATTCAGAACTCAAAGAACGAAATTCTACGTTCTTCGTTCCGTAGCTATATGATGAAATATAATGCTTCACAATAGCATAAAAAAATACATTTTTTAGCGCTAGAATAATAAAAAAATATGTTGTTGGGTTTAATGTAAATGTATCAAGATAATGATTTTCCCTAATATTAAATATATAATCCCTTTTTGCAAGCTTGCGTACAGGCAACTGACTATACTTTTCCTAGACGGCAGCAAGAACTATAAAGCTTATTGAAACACAATAACGTTTCGCTAACTGCAGAGAAGCAGATATGAAAACGTCATCGCACTGATGATTGATTTAATGTCTCTTATAAAGATGATTGATTATCTACCGTTTTGTCAATGATTGATTGAACGTATGGTACAAATTAATGAATGTAATAAACACGTTTAGGATTGAAATTGCAATAATATGGCAGTTTAAATACTTTTATTTAGAACCATTAGAAGCAAAGTTAGTAGTATTGATCTCAATAAGATGTCTAGTTAATTTTTATAACAGAAGTAACTAAGGATAAAATTATTCCACTGCAAAGTTTTGTGCTTAGTTGTAGAATGAAGTACATTAAAAAGCTTCTATTTTTCGTTAGAAAAAATTACGCATTAGTTCTGCATCGTCTACGCAGTTTTTAAGTGTTACGGAGCGGAACACTTCTCCAATTTTATGCGTGATAAAATAAGCATAAATTAAGGACCACAGGCAATGCATGGTAATCCCTAAATGCAATCACTTTATGAAATATACATTTGCCATGTAAAAGAAAAAAATAAGCAAACTGCACACATATCTTTTAACAACGTTTTCTTAAACATTTCAGAGTTTACATTTTTTTCGCTGCTTTTACGCATACTTAAGAGTAGTTTCTTTCTTTTTACTTAAGTTTTTCATAAACACATTTGCATCTTCGCTTAGACCTTTGATTTAAATTGTTTCGCAATATTTTCTTCTCACTAAGTTGTAGAAATTTCTAGCATGAATAAATTTTGCTTACAGACTAGGAAAAGAGGAATATTTATATTTTTTGTCTCTCTATTTGCAAATATTTCCGCAAAAACCATTCGGAATAAATATGTGGTATTTCTGATCGCAAACTATGAATAATATTTTGCAAATAGTACTGTTAGTTTTTTTAGTGGAAAGAAGATTTTTTAATACCTTGGAATTATGCCGAAGTCATACCTGCAAGAATGTAAGTTGAGAAATAAAATAATTCATCCTTCCTTTTAAAATAACGACTAAATTATTCTCCGTTACTTTGAATATGTTTCGAGAATTATGGTTTTGGAATAAGACAATTCTTTCCAAAAAAACTAATGTAATTCGAAGACTAGAAAATCAGGTATGTCGAAGGACTCAGTAATAAGTTCGAAATACAAATGCAGCAAAATTTAAGACTAAAATTTCTTCTGTTCTTCTGAAAAGGAAGAAATCAAAATGCCTGGAATGTGTTTGCTACGAAAAACAAATGATCTTTTTATGCTTTGAAATTTTACAAACGGAAATTACATAAACAACACTAGACTATATCGCTATTTGAGAAACAAAGAAAGGAAGCGATGTATTTACCCGTAGATTAACTTACAGTTAATGTATACATTAGCATTAGATAGATTCAAAAAGTTAAAATAAGTGACAAACATTTTGCTGGGAAAAAATATATTCTGGAAAAAGTTCTATGAAAATTTCTTAGATTTTCTATAAACATTACTATACACATTTCTGTAAACTAGCAAAACATCGATGTGAAAGATTCGTTCTATCCCTAGGAATTAAGGATGCCAATGATGAGGACATGCCAATACGACCAAATTGTAGACATGCGTTTTCAAGTAATTTAGTACGAAGAGATATTGGAATCACAATTTTATACAGCTCTTATTTTTGAAAAGTTAGCACATCATTCACTTTCTTATATTTAGGATTGCAAACATTATCTAAATTTTGATATTATTTTATTTCTTCTAATGATGATAAATTAACTTGCCAACTTAAATAGGGACAAATAGGATTTCTAGATAGCATGTCCGCTTCAATATTAGTGGACCCTTTTTTGTATTTAATATCAAAGTCATACGTAGATAATTTTAAAGACCAGTAGGGTGTTTAATATTTTTAAGCCAAAGTAAAGCAGCATGGTCAGTACGTACAGTAAAATGATTACCATGTAAGTAATGATAAAATTTACCTGTTGCATCAATAATAGCTAAACATTCTAGTTCAGTAATTGCAAAATCTTTTCATAAGATCTTAATTTTCTAGAATGAAAAGCAATTGGATGTAAATTACCATCAGGATATTGTTGTTTTAGATGCATCAACAAATACATGAGATGGATATTTTAGAATAAATAAAGTTAAAATATGCTTAGAAATGAATGAATCTTTTAATTTTTGAGAAGCTATTTGACATTCATCAACCATTTATAGGGGGTATCATTGTTAAGTAAATTGTTAAAGGGGTTCTAATTTTTGCATAATTTTGATTGAATTTGTGGTATACGATTATGCATTCTAAAAATCTTTGCAATTCTTTAACATTTTTAGTAGGTTGCAACTTCTTAATAACTTCTATATTTGCATTACTGGGCTGGTATTTACCTGCTTGAATTTCATATCCTAGAAAATTTATTTTATCCTTAGCAAAATTACATTTGCATTGGTTCAATTTTATATTTTCTTTCTCACATATATCAAATATTATTTTCAGATGGTTTAAATGTTCATCAAAATTTGGAGAAAATACAATCATCAAAATAATTTAAAGCGAATTGAATCTGATATTTGTTTAGTATTTGTCTAAGAGCTCTATGAAAGACAGCAGGAGAATTCTTCAGACCAAAGTATAGTCTAGTAAATTCATAAAGTCCAAAATTTGTAGTAAGTATCTTTTTCGTTTAATTTTATATGCCAATAGCCAAATCCTAAATCCAATGTAGAGAAAATTTTGGCATTCGTTAACTGATCTAAAACAGCATCTGTTCTAGGGATTGGTTCAGAATCTGTTTTTGTAATTCGATTAAGCTTTCTGTAATCAATACACAGTCTAGTTCTTGCATTTTCATCACGTTTATAAGCTAAAGTTACAGGATCAGCATAAGGACTAAAAGTTTAATTATGTCAGCATTTAACAACTCGTCTATTTGTTTCTTAATTTCACTATTATCTTTAGGAGATGCTCTATATGGTTTATAGGTTATTGGTAATTAAGAAGTTAAAACAACTTTAGGGGGTTTAATATTAATACAACTAACAGCCATATTTATGTTTAGCAAATATATGATTATAACTATTCAACAATTTTTGAAATTTACTATCAGAATTTTCACTATTTTCAAAATAATTGACAGATTTTCTAATACTAATATCACTTTTATGTACAAAATTTTCAAAATATTTACCAGAATTTTTAATACTTTTACATACAAAATTCTTTTGAAAAAACTTATCTATTAACATTTTTACTCACCTGGTGTTTAAATTGGTATACTTCGTAACTGTTAAAATTCAATTGTAATTTAAACAGGGAAACACAAGCTGAAGACAAATAATTAATTTAAATTAAAATTCACAACATAAAACACTACATCTTTTGTGAATTTTACTATTTTACATGGTATTTTAATAATTTTATCCACTGAAATCTGATTAGATAAAGCAAATAATTTACTTAGAGGTTTATCTTTAATTAATTCATCTTGTACACCAATACCATTGAGGATAAAGCGAAAATCCCAGATCTGTCTGTAAATGATAAGAACACTATACGAATGACTGTCCTTGACCTGCTTTACGGATAGCAAAGGAAGTTAGACTCTCTGCGTGATCGAATTTAGAAATAAATCCCACGCAAGGATTCCATAATCCACACGCAATAAGGAGTGTTTCCCACACAGAAATGTATCCTGCCAGGTTAATTAATAAGCTGTGATAATTTTGAAGATGGGTACAAGAATGAAGAAGCTGGCAATCAGGTCACATCAGAGTCCGGGCGTTGTTTGGTCGAGTGAAATGCAGTAAAAATGACGACACAAAAGACTTTAAAGCTTCATATTTTTATTCAATTCTAATAGCAGATCATTTTTCTCTTAGACGAAGATCTCCAGATTACATATCCAATAGTGATTTAAATTACATAATATCAAATTTAAGATTTCCGCGTCATAACTTATTCTAGCAAAGGTAAGAATAATAGACGGAGCAGCAATGGCAGGAAGCAGTCTGACTAAAAAATGGAGCTACTCGGTATTTATAGTAGGGGTTATATAACATGACAGAACGTTCTGGAAAGTACTGGTCTAGGGGGAAGATCCTGAAATTGCGGAAAGTTAATTAAAGGTTACCTGTTCCCGTAGGGCAAAGCCATCGTATTTTCGGCTAATTCTGGATACAGAAAAGCAAGGACTTTTGTAGAAGAGCGATTTCCGTTGGTTTCAATGCTCCTTTTCCCTGATGAAGTGACATTGAAGACGATCAAATTCCCATTCTATTGGGATTTTTTAAAAAATTTCTTTAAATTTCAAAAATTTTTGAATTGGAGTGTGCTTGTTTAAAAGTTCTGGTTTTAACAATTTTAAAATTCTATGTTGCGTTTATAGGATTTTTTTACATTTATTAACTATGAATTTCGTTTTTCTTCGGTTTTAACAATTTAAAAAATTCTTTGTTGCATTTATAGGATTTTTTGAAATTTATTAATTATGAATTTCAATTTTCGTCTTTGTGAAAAAGTAGTTCTAAATTTCTTACTTTATGTCTTTACTGATACATATATATATATATATATATATAAAAGCGCAAGTCTTGGGCTTATTAATTTACTTTTAATTACTTTCATTATGAATATATGTATATATATATGTGTATAAGTATATAAATCTCTCTCTATCTATAAATATGCGTACATTTGTATGTCTCTCTCTATCTGTGTGTTATGTATATATGCATTTCTTTTTTGTGTATGTGTATATATATATGTTACTGTGAAAGACCGAAATTGGAGAATGTCGACTTTCACCGGAGAATGTCAACATTCACCAAATACGTCGGTGAAAGATCGAATATAACATTGCATTCTTGTACATTCGGATCCTCACCGGTGTATGTCGACAATCACAGATATGCTCTGGTGTGGGTCCAAAAGAGAGGCGACTGGCTGTTTCCCATAAATGCAGTTGTAAAAGCAAGGGCCTCTTGTGCAATTCGAAGTCTCATAATAGTTTAAGTTGTTGCAATTAATCAGATTTGAATCACATAGTTTAGTAAGTTTTTTATTACTATTATTTTATTTTCTCATTTACTACGTACTGTGTAATTAAGAAAGTTTTTTAACTTCTATTATTTTCCTTTCTCATTTTGAATGTATTGTGTGTTTTAAGTACTTGTGTGTTTTTTCGCGACTGAATTACGGAGAAGAAAATATAATATTCTCATATATTCAACATTCACAATTTGTACATGGTATTTGTACAGAGTATTTGGAAAATATTTCGGACATACACCAAGAAA
Source organism: Stegodyphus mimosarum (assembly GCA_000611955.2). Classification (NCBI taxonomy): domain Eukaryota; kingdom Metazoa; phylum Arthropoda; class Arachnida; order Araneae; family Eresidae; genus Stegodyphus; species Stegodyphus mimosarum. The sequence goes on along the minus strand of KK118270.1, from coordinate 102,002 downwards.
CTATGTGAATGTTGACATTCACCGGTGAAAGTCGACATTGTCCAGATTTCGGTGTTTCACCATAACATATATACACTAAAAAGTAATAAATTTCGGACCAGTTCCACAAAGCCGTAACTGTGTATGTACATTACTATTGCTTTATTAAGCAAATTGAATTTATTTCATTTAAATTCGTATTTATGCATTGTTATTTCAAATGAAAGGAAAGCGACTGTGTACAGGAGGCATTCAGAATTTTTGGATGAACTATAACAATTAAATAATTTTAAATGCTTCATCAACTAATTATGGATGAACAGAAACACAGTGGTTTTCCTAGGAAATGAGGTTACTTTTCCTTTATTAGGCAAACTGAATTTATTTCCTTTAAATTTGTATTTATTTATTATTATTTCATATGAAAGGAAAGCGGCTGTGTAGAAGAAGCATTCAGAATTTTCATTCAGAATTTTCGGAAGAAATGTAATAATTAAAGTCTAAATGGGTTATCAGCTAATTTTGGATGAACAGAAACACAATGGTTTTCCTAGGAAATAAGGTTCAACTGAGATCTGATATACCTTCTCATGATAACGTTGAATCGGATTTTGATTGCATTCCTTTCCCTTTTCTTTTTTTCTGTTTATATATTTCTGTTGTTTTTTTGAATTTCTTCTGGTTTTAAAACACTGAGTTGATGGTTTTTTATTTAACATTTTTAGCTGGGAGAATTCGAGATTGCACTGGTTTTAAATTTCATTTCTTTCATAAGAAATTTCATTTCTCCCTTTGTGCAATTGGTTTGAAATTTATTACTCTTTAGGAGATGTAAAACTAGATGTTATAACAACCTCTATACAAAATTTCAACGTTCTGCTCCAATATTTTTTGAGTTATGCGAGATGCCTACACACATGCGTATGCGTACGTGCGGATACGTCACGAAAAAAAGTCCCCTTTGAATCTATTTTAAATACATTTTAGAATCCGTTTTGTAAAGAAGAATTATTTATTCTGTCCGTACGTACAGTGCACTAGGAGGAAGAGGCATCCAGACTTCGCTAGCGCAAATGGCTCAGTTACACAGTTAAACGCTCCAAACTGTAGAAGGTACCCAAGGAGGCATACCCCAAGTCAACCCAGGAGAACAATTTATGCTTCACAAAATCTGGGTAATTGTGAACAAAGTGGGTGATGGACGACTACGCATTCATCTATAAATCAGTGCTCCGCAACCTTTCCTCACCTGTGACGCACAAAAAATCGTTCTGGAATTTCGTGGCACACCAAAAGCTAATGTATATATGTATTGATTTATACACAAAATTTACAATAAATTTTTGTTTTTAATTTGAAAAATATACAATTATAAAACCATAACATATTTATTTATATGCAATCATAATAATTATCATAATAATCGAAATTTTTAAAAAAAAATTAAAAAACAAAAATTCTTCTATTTGATTGGTTTATTTCAAATTTTTGAAAAAACAGTTTTAGAGCTATTATTTTTAATTAAAATGGTCTGAAACCAATATATTTCGTTTAAATTTATGTTTAAAAAAAGTTATATATTTTTGAGTTCCGAGTTATCAAGGAAGGGCCGAAAAAATTCAAATGCTGACACACTTACAATCACACACACAACCACACAACAGTGAAATGTATAAAAACATTTAAAATAGACATTATTAAGGAAAAAAAAATTGTCATTGTGTATTAAATACATGATAAAAAATTGCAAAATGTCAGATACATGTATTTGATTGCGGCACACTTATATCCTACTCATGGCACACCGGTTGCGGAGCAGTGCTATAAATCAACGAATGCTTGTTTGACATCGACCGTCCCCCAGTGTTGACCAAGGAGAGCCAAACCCCCCCAAGGACAGCCTTCGACTCAAACCATGTTTCGTCCCGTCCCCACAACTAAGGGGTAGACAAGGCAGTACCGTATGATCCCTGCCGAGCCTGAACCTACTACTGAATCAGCGATGTTTCTAGTCACTGTGAAGACTGTTAATTTTTCTACAGCAATCGAGTCTGTTTAGATTGAGACGTACCAGAACGCCTGGATTTCTCCCAGTCGACCTCCTGAGGGGTGTCCATACGTACAGCCGTCACGCAAAAAAAAAAAAAAAAAAAAAAAAAAAAGTCGTCCAAATGAGCTTGGGAACGGTCAAAATGGATATGTTCGTTGAAATATAATACCCAAAATTTTACGCGATTACAAGACTTTCTTTACATCGTACGAAGAAGTAAAAAAGGGATTTCTGATAACATAAAGCAATTTTGTAATCAGACTGCTTTATTCTTTACATTGCTATTTATGAAAAATTGATATTTATTGAGTCAAAATTTTCTGTTATGTTGTTTTTCTTCCTATTTTTAATTCTTCATGTCACAATAAAAAATCATTCAATTTAAAACCTATTAAGAATTTTTTTCCTTCATGAAATGAAGTCACTCATCTTCACTGCTGATGTATTTTATCTTTATTCTTAACACTCATGTGAAACACTCGCGAAATTAAAAATAACTTTGCAAATAACAGAAAGCATCAGCTGTATAAGGGCTACCAATAAAGAATTTCACGAATGGTGAGAGATCGGGAGCCTCATTCGTCAACTTTACTACATTTTAATGCTACCACTCTTTCTAGGTTTGTTTGGATAGCTAAATGTGGCAAAGCACGCGAGGATTACCGGCTTTAGGGAAGAGAATCTTTCATGAAGAACGTTTTGAGGGAAATTAACTCGTATTTAAGATATACATAGAGAAGAACCATTGGAATTTCCCTATAATAATCCGTTCCCTCGGGATTTATAGAAATAGAACTACTATTCTCTTACTCGGCCACTACTGTATCCATTCATTCTCTAAGTTCTTATCCTTTTACATTTATTATTGATAAGAATTCAGTAATATACAAATCACCCCTGAAATTTTTATGTGGTGATTTACGAATTGAATCTTAAGCTTGTAACATTTTTATGTATTTATCACATTGCTTTTTAATATTATTTTAAAAGAAAACTGTTCTACTTTGCCATATCGCATATGGTATTTTAATTTAGTTTGATTCTGTTAAAATTTAAATAATATGCATATATAATATTAAAACAATAAAACAAGCTAAAATAAACAATAGCAAATCGAACTTAGCATTAATTAATTCAGTGCAATAATAAAACGTTGTTATTAAATTTTATTTTTTAATGAAAAATACGGACACAAATATATTCTAAGAAAAATGAAAGTTAACGTCACAAAAATGCAAGAGAAATAGCAGTCTTTGAAATAACTTCCCAGTTACAGCAAACTTTGAACAGCGCTCTTCGCTCTCTGAGCAATCGATATATAACACTGCAAGCAAATCAGTAAATTAGAATGGATTTCAGTAAAAGAAATTAAAATTTGCCACTGAATACAAAAGCTCAACCTACTTGAAAAGTTAAACCTTTAATGAAGTAAATCCTTAAAACAAATCTCATTGAGCATATTAAATTCGAATTATAATAAATCATTTTTAAAAAAATATGATTCTAAAAATTGAAATGAAAAGAGAACTGAAAGTACTGTAAATATACTGAAGTACCACTAAAGTAGGGATAGCGAATCAATAATTAGTTGGGCCTCCTCTGGCCTCGATAGCGGCTGCCACACAATGAAGCATAGACAAATTTGTGAAAGTATTGCATGGGAATGCCTTGCCAAACATCGGCTATAGCTGTCCATAATTCAGAAAAGGTCGTGATGTGTAGTGATGTGGCATGTGCTTTCATACCTTTCGCCAAACAAACTCAAAGGTGCTCAATAGAATTTAAGTCGGGACTTCTAGCTTCTAGGTGGCCATTTCATGACAGAGAAATCAAAGAATGCTCATTTAAGCAGGCAGTAGCCAACCGGTATCTGTGAGAGGTGTAGTTATCTTGCTGGAATGTTCCATTTCTGTGTGAATGACAGAACAACATAAATGGATGGAAGTGATCTCCCAGTAACTCTACATACTGAATCATATTGAGGGAGGTTGGTACAAGTACCACAGTTCCCAAAAACTGTGAAAAGAAAACACCTCAAACCATGATTGAGCCACGGCCTTGTCCAGTCCCAACCCAGCACGCAGGATCCATGGCTTCACGAGCCTGACGCCATATTCTGAGACTCCCGTCGGCATTCAGTTGTCGGAATCGAGACTCATGACTCCATGCTACTGGTTTTTAGTCCTCTAGAGTCCATTCTCTGTGTTCTCTTGCCCAGGCAAGACGTGATGGCGTGCATTGAGCATTGGTGCTCCCGTGAGTTTACGGCAACCGAAACCCATGCGATTGAGTGAACGCTGCGCGATTCGTTTACCGATTGTACGACTGCCTCCTTAATTCAGCGGAGGTGGTTATTCGAGCTAAAGTTTGGCTTCGCTGCCTACGTACAATACGGCTGAACCGTCTCACACCATTCTCGTTCAGGCCTAATTATCCTTTGCAATTTGTCAGATCACTAGTGTGTTTCCCATCATATGTGTATTCTCGGTATACTACTGACAATGTCGGCCTTGAAAATCCTAACTCTGTGACGATTTCGGATATTGAGTGGCCCATGCATCGAGCGCATACTATTTGCCCGCGAACGAAGGCATCTAAATCAGATGTTTTACCCATACTGGTAATTGAAACTACTGATTAACAACAACCACGTTACTAGCTATGCGTATATGCAGATACCACAGCGCACTAACTTGAGCATAAATGCCGCGCAGCGCTACAAAATTGGCATTGCTATATCTGTCCCTAATTCAGTGGCACTTCAGCGTAGATTTAAAAGATGCCTTATAATATAAAGTTCTCAAACTACAGATCTTTACAAACTCTATGACAGTTGCAAACTGTGAGCTATATATATATATCAGACTATTTAAATAGAAATCATCATGTGCTTGCAGGTTGCTGTATGAGAGATTAAACACAAAGTCGAGTAGACTCTAATTTATTTCAGAGCAAATAAAAAATATTGATTGCACCAAATTTCAAATTTGAAAATTTAATGGACTAGGTATTTAACTTTCTTTGCATCTAGACGTCTACTAAACACCAGAAATGCTTAAATTTACCTGTTTCTGAGTTTTGCATTCGTTTGTAAAGAAGTTTCTTCTTTCAGAAGTTTTGTGCACTTGTTGGCGAATGGTCGAAAATGCGAAATAACAGTACTTAATCTTCGGTTCGATTTCCAATAGCTAAACACATTCTAACTAACCTTATATCATCACTGTGACTTGCTTACTACAGTGAATGAATAATTCAAAGTCTCTTATTAATGAAAATACTAGTTTATTAAAAATCTCACACTGACACTCTCTTTTCCTATCAGTAATCAAGTTATCAGTTTCCTTTTCACTCCTCATCACTTCTTCATAAAAATGAAATAGAATTAATTGGTTTAATAATGAGAAAATAAGAATTTTTCATTTTATTAATTTCATAAAGATATCGTTAGCTTATACAGTGCAAAGCGAAGATGTGGATTAAAGTATCATAATTGATAACAAATCTGGTTCTTAAATTTTAAGTATTTCGTGTACTTTTCAGGTGATTTTCAATTTTATACATTATTTAAGTTAAAGAGTTACGGATATAAGGATAAATTCGTCTACTTTATATTTTTGAAACGTGCACATATGTATTATATGTTTCAGGTTACTTGACTTCATATTGTAACCAAAATATTATTTAATCTAACAAGGTATTTTAAACTATCATTCGATCTTCCTATCGTGGTTCAAAATGGTGTTTAGTAGGAAGCATTCTTGAAAGTTATGCACTGGGTATTCAGAAAATTAGCTGATGGAAAATTAGTTGGCATGCAAATTACGGTAGAAATCATTAATGAGTAGATAGGAAGAGAATGAGAGCTATTTCGGAATTTCAATTATTAAGTGACTTCAAGCATATCATTCGTGTCTTTGAGCTATTTAATATCCTGGTGACTTAAAGGGACTAGAAGCTTACAGCAATTTTAATAAATAAATGCTGATGCTCATTATTCTTGAATAAATTTGGTCTTTTAGTACATTCTTTGTGGACATTTATTGAACATTCATTTTTAGTAATATTTGTTTTCCTACTGTTTATTCTTATAAAGAAATTTTTTTATGAATTTTATATTTTACTAGAACTGCATAATAATTTCAGCAAGATCATTTAAAAAAAATTGCCATAATTTATCCATTAAGTGTAACGTTAACCTAATTTTACTTAAGCTAAACATCGGATGAATCATTACCTTAGAATTTAAGAACTCTCAGTGAGTACAGCGTAACAGGAAGTAGTGAGCGAGATATCAGAATGTCGCCATTTGTTGCACACGTATAATCCAACTGTACAAACTGCACCGCTCCGCTCCAAATTTTGATGGAAGAGC
>KK118270.1:82773-95557 GCA_000611955.2 Stegodyphus mimosarum | reverse complement strand
TACAGATGGACTTCCTGCCACCAAATCTGTCAAAGTGATTTTTGGCTCACTAGTATTTTAAGGGCCCCATGCTGAACAGACACTATACGCTTACAAATATTCATCCAATCCTTCTTCTAGATTCGAAACCGCTCACATCGGTATGGCACCTAGCTTGGGTAATCACTTCACAGAGCAGGGTAGCTAGCGAGTACAAGCAACTAAAAGTTCATTTGCACTTTGATCCTGAAGTTAACAATGCGATAGCAAAATTTAGCAACTGCTTCTTGCTGGCTTAAAATATAGCAGAAAATGTTTAGAAAGCGTATAATAGATAAAAAGTGGCTCTTTTCTAGCACGACTTTTAAACGTCAGTGTTAGACAAACCCATAAGAGCTACTATGGCAGAAGGGAATTGCGCGCTATTGGCTGAATTACTAGCCCTCCAAATTAACTTTCCCTCCATATTTAAACTTTTTAATTTGCATTTCTGGTGGAGTTGATACAAGAAATAGAAGTGAAGGAAAGACCCAAGCATACAAGCAAGGAAATAACGCGTTAATTAAAATTAATCTTACATAGTTATTTGGCCAAATATGGAGAATTATTAAAATTTTAAATTTATGTTTCTACACAGTCCAGTCACATTAATGTGACCACCACGTACTTTCCATGTCAGAGTTAAATAACCAATCACAGAAGGCAGGTGGCAGCACAGTGCAGTTGAGCGTATATAAAGGGTGTGTGAGGGCTTCGGAAAGCATTTCAATCGTTGGCGTAATGCAGAAACGAAGCGATTTATCCGACTTCCAAAAGGGCATGATCATTGGCTTTCGGGCCAAGGGTGGAAGCATTTCCGAAACGGCTGAGTTTGTGAACTGTTCGCGTGCCGCCGTGGTAAAAGTGTACCGTGCATGGCAAAATGGGACTGTCCAAAATCAGCGACGTGGCAAATGTGGTGCACCACGGGCCATAGATGACAGAGGCGAACGACGGTTGCGGAGATGCGTTCGGGCAGATAGACGGGCTACCGTTGAGCAACTGACCACCAAAATGAACCAAGGGGCTACCAAAAGTGTCTCCCAAAGTACTATTCAGCGAACATTGCTGCGTCTGGGCCTCCGAAGCAGACGCCTGGTTCGTGCACCTATGCTGACTGCTGTTCATCGACGGCGAAGGCTAGAATTTGCACGCCAGTACAGCAGCTGGACGTCCACTGAGTGGCGACAGGTTGCGTTTTCGGATGAATCGCGTTTTATGCTCCATCGGACAGATGGACGTTGGCGTATAAGGCGTGAAACCTCTGAAAGGAACCACCCTGCAACCATTGCCGGAACGGTCCAAGCTGGAGGCGGGAGCATTATGGTCTGGGGAATGTTTTCCTGGCATTCTCTAGGTTCACTGATCATTGTGGAAGGCACAATGGATCAATACAAGTACGCATCTGTCCTTGCGGACCATGTTCACCCCTACATGCGCATTGTTTTTCCTCAGGATGATGGCATCTTCCAGCAGGACAATGCGAGGTGCCATACAGCTGCCAGTGTACGTGCGTGGTTCGAAGAGCACCAGGATGAGTTTACCGTCCTCCCCTGGCCAGCAAACTCACCTGACTTAAACCCAATCGAGCATCTGTGGGACCATCTCGATCGAGTTGTTCGCGCCATGGATCCTCAACCGCGTAATCTAGCGCAGCTGGCCACGGCATTAGAGTCGGCATGGCTCAACATCCCAGAGAACACCTTCAGGGACCTATGTGACTCTCTTCCTGCACGTCTCGCAGCAGTCCGCTCTGCGAAAGGTGGTTATTCTGGCTTTTGACAGATGGTCACATTAATGTGACTGGACTGTGTATATATTTGTTTAAGGCTATTGTTGAAATGAGTTTTAGTTAGAATTCCATTAAACAGAGATTACTTTTAAAGTAACAGATAGATAAACACTGTCCTGTAGACTTATTTTCTATTGATTTTATCATCAGATTTAGGGCGTAATTTAATTTTTAAACGAGTATTTTGTCCGATGATAAGTGAAGTTGCGGACAGAAATTAAGTGGGTGTTCACTGATGGCAGAGTGGATAAGACCACTCAACATCGGAGTTTGAACCGGCTTCAGATCCCTACGAATAGATTATTATACTAGTGTATTCCTAGTTTTACGTCTTGTACCTTAAGCACGATACAGTTTCCCTTAAAATATCCTCCGTTTAGATAAATAGTCCTGTATGCTTTGATATATTTAGTTAGCAAAAATAACAATTGTGATATGGAATTCGAGGCCATAGCTCCTTAACAACAGATAAATTATAAACAAAAATAACAATTACGTGGTTTGGAATATAAGACCATAGTTCTTAATAAAAGATAAATAATAGTGTCGTCGTTGTTGTTGTGGCTTATCTCACTTGCCTTACAGTGACATCAGAACAAGCCCACGAAATTAATCGTTGCAAGGAGAGCCAGATTGCGCCTGTCATTGCCAAAGCCTTGGGCACCATATTGGTGACCACGACTTCTCTCATTTCCACTCCCAATTTTTAAAAAGAGCGCCCCGCAGGGACGGATCCGAGGGTCTTCCACCCTTCCCGTACCACCAACTTCTCGAGAGAGCTTTCGGCTCACCGTAAATTTAGAGTGCCTCCATGCCGCATAAACGCTATACATTTACAAACATACATGCCTTCTGGGGGATTCGAACCCGGTTCCTTCGGTATCACAGTAGGCTCCCCTAAGCATTATTTAGCATCTGGGCGGCTAAATAGTAGCTAAGCGCTATTAGTAGTAAGAAACAGGGTAACTAGTATTTATCATCTTATCAGATTAACGAGAGTGTTTCAAAAGGAAAACTCCATAAGGGAAAAATATATATATTTGGGGGAATAAACTGTTCATTCATAAATAAGCATTTGAAAGAAAGCGCTGCTTCAACTCCTTTCCCATTTCTCTCAGAGTAAAATTTGCATATTCAGTTTCTTTTACAGCTTTAGATCAAATTAATTTGCATATCTCAAAAACAAGTTTTATTGTTAAATAAGTTTATATGCATTTTGTTACAAATCTTTTTCTGCAGTTTTATTCCGCTAGCATTTTAACATATCTCACATTTTACTTCGAAAAAATCAACGTTTTGACTTCATATTACATCTCCTATTATATAAATATCCGTGTATAAAGTGAAGAAGTGTTATTTAGTTGCTATGGCAAAAACAAATACTTTATTTAATCGCTCCTCTATTAAAGGAATTTCGCCGCAAAACTGAAGCATTTAGTAAAGGCGTAAAAAGCTTAAATTTCTCTATTAAGTGAAACAATGGATTCAATTTTGTGTAGCGATGAAGATTATACATCTCTTTCGAAAAAAAAATATGTAAAAAATAACAGAGTTTGCGAGCAGTTAAATGAGTATTTAATTATAAAATGTAAACAACATATTTCTGAACATAGTTCATTTTTTTCGAACTGCAGATTTTTTATTCTTGCATTAAAAAGTCTTCAAGAAGCATTTAATCCTTTAATTAAAAGAAAATTTATTAGGTAGGCGGCAAACATTAAAATTTATTTCAGTCACTATTTATTATGCACTGTTTCTCATAATAAACTATGTTCAAGCACGATTCTTTACAACGAAAACAGAAGTTTTGCATTTTAGTAATTTATAAAACATGCTTCAAATAAATATTTATGCCTTTAATTCATAGAATAAATATTGTTCTTTATTTTACTCGTAAATACGTTACTTTAAATGTATTAATTTATTTATTAATACATTTTGTTTTCACTTTTTTCCGTAACAGCAATTTCAGTTTTTTCTTTCGTGATACGGTTAACTTACATAAATGTCCTTCTGTGTTAGCAGTTTGTGTGGTTTTATTTTTCTTACAACAATAAACCCCATGTCTGTGATTTTTTATACTGATATTAGTTCTCCTCGAGGTCAGGAACATGAAAAACAGCTATGAGTTTTATTTCTATTTCAATATCTTCGTCGACTACAAGGCATTCTTCTCTGATGCTTTTGGAGTTTGTTATGAGTATCATTAGCAATCGTTATTTGCTCCGTTTTACTTCTATCTAATTTAATTCTATCTATTTTTCGTTCCTTGGTAACACCGAATGTTTAATTCTCAGTCTTCCAAAGCTTCTTATTTTTGTTTTCCTCTTCCTATCTACCTTCGCTTACAGCAACTTCTGTTTTTTGTTTGTTTCCGTAATTTTCTTTATTCTCTTGCTTTTCATTCCTGGAAAACCGATTTTTTTAAATTTTTTGTCATTTTCTTTGTAATTATTTAAGAATCTGATTTTTTTAAATGTCCTATTTTTTTCCAATAATTGCCTTTTCGTTTATTGAAATGTTTAAATTTTGTGTTAAAATTCGTTTTGAAAACAGTTTTTCTTCCATTCACATGCCGTCCTTTCTATTCACATGCCTTCTTCTCTTCTCGAGCATTCGTTGATCAGTCTCTTTTTTACATATTCTAACGTCAGTTCTTCTGGCGTTCTTCTAAGCCTGCAGTAAGATTTGCGATGACTTTTTGGTAAGTAATAGTTTAGTAATAGTGTTGCAATACGACGGTCCTTTATTTCTTCACCGATTTCTCGCAGTTCATCTACAATCTCGTTTTGTTGATGTGTTCGTTCTGTGCTTTTAACGCATATAGTTTTCTAACAAGTTAAAATTTGCTGCAGATATTTTTCTTTCATAAATTTTCTTTAATTTCATTACATATTTCTTTAGATGATGTTTTATTTCTTATATGTATGATTTGGTTGCCTTCTAAAAGTAGACATATGGTAGCTTGCGGTTGTTCATCTCTTTTTATCCACTCAGATGCGATTTCTTTTAGTACTTCGTTTTGCGATTAAATTCCGTAAATGTTTCTTTTACGGAATCATTTCTAATTTGTAGTTGCATAGCTGATAGTTTTCATTGTTTAATTTCATAATTTAATACTCGTTGTGGTAGCTAGTAGACATTTTTGCTTCTGTCTTTCAATGCGCAGAGCACAAGTGTATTAGTTTTGTATCGCTTCCCGAAAGCAGGCTTAGCATTTTCAGATCACCCAGTGGCAATTTATGAAAAAGTTTCTATTCTGTTTTTATTTTTATTTTTAATAGCTTATTTCGATAATGATTTATGCGTTCGAATGAAGTAAACATGCACACAATCTGATAATCGTGCGGATCATTCGTTTATCATCTAAAGATGATAAGCAAGTATTAAAATAGAATCAAAGTTTCTTACCTCATTAAGGATAATCCAGACTGTGAACACCAGAAACACAATTAGAATATATAAGCGAATTTATTAAGTTATTTGTTACCAGTTTAAAGGGGAAAAATATTGCGCTAAGCACTAACAACTCTTCATAGCGGAGTGTAAAACGTTATGTAAGAGAGAGTTTACATAGGATTAAGGCTATGTTTCTCAGTGAAGGCTTTGAAGGCAACTTCGGATGGGCAGCTTCCTAGTTTTCGCTTCTAGTGGCGATACCATAGGTTTAGGCTTCGATGGAAATCGCGATAATTTAACTAATATTTTTATTAATATGCTTCAAAATTAGAATTGGGATGCAATTCGAAGCAAATGCCAATATTTTTTAAAGTATGAATAATACAGAAATTATAGCAGTGAGCAGTGTTCAACTAATGCTCAAATGCTAAAGTCTCTGGAATTATATACACAGTAAGTCCAGAGGACGCCCAAAACATGTTGATTGTAGTTACAGCTATGTATATGAATGTGTTATCAAAATTTATTACTGAAATGTTTACGCGTCAGAACAGAGGCATTCAGAACGCAAGCAAGAGGTACAAAGCTGTTCTATGAATGTTCAAACTGAAAGACATTTTTGATAAACAACAGAAGTCTAATTTACGTACGTCGCTGTCATACAATTCAGTAAAGGCTTTGCGATATTTTCATATTCATTTTTATTTAGAAAAAAAGTGAATTTTCAAGTACAGAAGTCCTTCACTGTATGAGGCAAAAACTTGAAAGACCAAAAAATTTAATTAGCTCAAAGAGATTGTTAATGTGATCATGAGGTGGCTATAATATGTGGTTACAGCCGAAAACATCGGGGCAAAAACATCGTGGACGAAAAGGTCGCCGAGAATACAACGCAACACGAAAACGTTGTGGTTCAAAACATCGTAGGAAAAAAGAAAGCAAAGAGAAAACATCGCAGTTCTAAAACATTGTGGTACAAAATATCGTCGTCGAAAATAGAGCTTTTCAAAAACTTCGCAGTTTAAAAGCATCGTCGTCGAAAATATCGTGGTAAAAAATAAAGCACCTACAAATCATCGCATGACGATAACATCGCACACATGCGTTTTTCAGGTTTTAAAAGTTGTAAATGCATTTTCTCATAAAGATTTGGAAGAACAAAAAATGTTAACGACACTTTAGAATAAAGGGAAACAAAACAAGGTATAATTTTGACCAAAATAATATCAGATTAACAAATGTGAAAGAAAGTAATTTCATAATTAACTAAACAATTTTTATAGATGTAACCTCGTGGAGTTATTTATCTTCCTTTTTCTAAACATTTTTAGGCTGTATTTTTCATGAAACATTATGAGTAAAACTTTGCAAAAAAAGGATTAATTTATTAATGACTTTTGTTAATTAACTACATAAATTTAAAATTCTATTAAAGACTATAAGTTGCATTAATTTTCAGTTTTTAAATGCTTGAGTTTCCTTATTACGTTTTCAGCAAAAATTTTCTAATTCATTCAGAAATATGAAATATAAAAGTAAAAATATCCCTCTTTCCTTCTTGCCCTCCCAAATCATTATGCGAACATTCATTTAGAGCTTTTAAAGCCTGAAAAACGCATATGTGCGATGTTATCGTCATTGTTAAATACTAAGTTGCAAAATACTAGTAGTTTAAACAAATAAGTCATTGCGTTGTGTGGTAAAATTTTAAAATTTCGTTTCAACAACCCGAAGAGCCTTGCTACTGGTGAAACTATGTTGTGTAATCAGAAATTCAAGTAAACACATAAAATCAATAATACTAACTTAGTTTATTACTTTCCTTAAAACACTGATATCAAACAAATTTACTATCATAAAATTATATTAGTCCCCGGGAACTACCTTATTTAATTTAGAAAACAAATAGCTAAACATTTATATATTTTCCACAAATACTGCAATCTTAGACAATAACCACTTCAATTCAACTACTATTGGTTAAGTAATAACGATTTTTATGAGTAAGATACAAATTAAAATTTCCTATTTCATTTAACAGTTGTAAGGTTCTTACACCTTATTTATCCAAGAACAAGTGAAAATTCAAATAATGAAGTACAGAGTTAAGTAATTATAGTATTGCACCAAAAGAGGGAAAAAAAATTATATTTTTAACTAGAGCAATTTAAGACTGCTCACAAATTTCTTCAGATCTCAGTTAAATCAACAAATCCTCAAAGATATTAAAGATTTAAATTTTCTACTTTTCAAACTTCTTTACAGCAAGCATTTAAATAAAAAGTTAAATTCTGATAATACTAGAATCTTTAAAAAAAATCCAAGAAATAATTAAACCAGAGAATTTTGGATGAAAAAAAAATTCTTTAAGAATTTAAGTTAACATTAAAAGTTCAAAAAGAAAAACTTCTTAACTGATGGAATATGTGAACCTGGAGATGAGGGAACTCGACGACAGCTTGGCGGACACCGAACATTCGAAGAATACCCAGTACGCAGGAACTTGGAAGTTTCATCCAGCCTTCTGTATTATGAACTTCAGAACCATCAGGAAACTCAGGTCGGAACACAGGTTGCTTGGCCAAAGAACCTCTATGTACATATTCTTTGGCTTGGCTATTGATTTATTCTTTGGCTTGGCTATTGATTTTTCTGTTCATTTTAAATTGAAGAGGCAGACGGAGTCTGACGTGCAGAATTTAGACTAAGAAAGTTCCCACGGTCGACTTGATGAAGAATAAGTTCCTTTCCATTATTGAATGGTTGATAATTCTATTGTAGTTTGAAAAGGGGCATGGAAATATATTTTTCTTTCACAAGATTTTCTATTGTAGAATTATTTCATTTTCATTTTTGAAGAACTATTTCCGAAGCCATGGAGTAAGAAGTGACAGGAGCCATAAGCCCCCGTTAAAAAAACAAATTCATCCTTTCTGTTGTAGCAGCAAGATGCCCCAGGCACCCGAGAAATTATCTTCTTCTCAGCCGAAACAATAACGAAGACGTCCCAACCGCTTCGCAAACCCACCTGCACCCGCTTTTTGTCAGGTCCGGACACTAGATATCGCCAAAACTCGCCAAAAGGGTGAATAAACTGAAACTCACCCCTCGCACAAACCCCTGCTAATATCGTCCAAAAATCGAGGAGTTGAACTGGAACAAAAATCCGAATCTCGCCAAGCCCGCCAAAAGAAGAACCAAGAATTCGACGTAGGCGTGGGAAAACCAGCAAACCTAGGCAACGGACAAAAATTCCTAAGCAAAGGCTTGGAAATCAACTGCAAAAGTGACGCTTTCCAATCCTTTCCCCCTCAACCAAAAAAAATACTCGAAGTGCAAAAATTCGTTGAATAATTAACTGTAACTTAAAAACTGTTTAAGCTAGAGACTTGAAAGTACTCTTAAATTAAAAGGCTAATTTTTCTGCATCCAATGATATAAGTTAAATGAGAATCAACCTAAGTTAAGTAATTTTAAATCAAGTTTATTACGTAGGAAAGCACCTAATTCCATTGTCTGTTTCAACGCGTTTACGAGTAACCAGTGGAAGAGACGTACAAATCTTAAAGTACCAAAACCCCTAATTAAAACTTAACTGATGCATATAAAGACCAAATAAACCAAAAATAAATTATTAAATTTATTTTTGGTTATAATTAATTATTAAATTTATTTTTGGTTATTTCGGTTATAAAATTAAACCAAAGCAAATATAAATACAAGACATTAAATAAAATAACGTTGTGTAGCATAAATTTAGAATAATGAAAATTAATCTTAAGTCAAACTTAAATAATTAAGTGTTACGTGAAAATTTGCTACACAACATCATGCGATGATTTGTAGGTACTTTATTTCTTACCACGATATTTAAACTGCGAAGTTTTTGAACCGCTTTATTTTCGACGGCGATATTTTGTACCACGATGTTTTAGAACTTCGATGTTTTCTCTTTTTCTTTTCTCTTATGATGTTTTGTACCACGACGTTTTCGCATTGCGCTGTTTTCCCCCTGAAGTTTTTGACCGCGATGTTTTCGGCGGATGTCATAATATATACACTAGGGAAATTTTAGGTATGTTCAACTCTTTTTAACATAAATACTACAATTTTGAATCTAATTTGCTTTCTCAAAAATGATTTTTATGCATTAATTGCTCACTTCAAAAACGATAGCTCTACTTACAATCCCATTTTCGTAAAATTCTTCATGCTTTGTCTTTATATGCATAAGCATTCGTTTGCATTAGCACTTGTTTTAATAATTGTCTTCTTTCTGAGTTAAACATGGTAAATATCTTGGGAAATCTTGTAAATTTTCTTTCATCAGCCTTCGAAATTTTTGTTTATTACACTATTTAAGATAATTGTACAAGCATTCGAAAGAAGTATATAGTTCATTGTAATTCTCTTGTTTCTCAAACAAGTCTCAAAACGTTTCATTGTAGTAAGTTTGCAGTGTTTGAGAAATTTGCCTTAATTACACTACTCAATTAATAATATCGCAAACTAATAATGGTTTATTTCTGATATTGATACCTTAATGATTATGAAAAATGAAGCTAAATATGCCTATTACTAAGTTTTCGTACGTTATGGCTTTTACAAAATATTACCTGAACGTGCTCGGATACCTCAGAAGACAATTCGTATTACATTCTGATGCCATGAAAGGTTAAGTATTGAAAGAAGATATTGGTTAATTGAGATAACTTATTTCCTCTTTTCAGTTACTCTTAATCATCGTTGCAATTTCTCTGTAATAACTACAACATGATGATTATCAGCAGGTACGTAATTCAACTAATATAAACAAAAGCTAGATATTTATTAATCATCCCCTACAGATAAACACAATGTATTGTAGGAGATTCCACTGACGTTTTACCTGCATTAGTCTACTCTAATTTCCAACAGCTTTCGTGATAATACATATATTGTTCGAATTAATCACTGAAATTAATTATAATTTTATGCATTTGCATCAACTCATCTCCAACAAACATTTATTCAAGTAAGAATAAATTTAAAGGAGAAAACATGTCTTCCATGAAACATTTGGTCGCATTTTATCTACACTTTGGAAATTTGGTGGATTAGCCTGTAGTAAAATAGCTCTGCGATAATCTACGCCACAATTATGTGAATCATGCCAAATGATACTAGGAAAATATTAATGTAAAACCATGCTTTTAGAAGTGTAGCATTTGTTAAATTACGTAATGAAGGAAGATGATCCACAGAGATTTCAGAAAACAGCTAGGAGATAAGAAACTAGGAACTTCAATTGAATAGTGAAAAAGATCGAGATTTTAGAGAAAATTAAAAGTCTTATAAAATTCTAGACCAATAAAACTGGAATGAAAGCAGATTTATTTAGAATAACGCGACATAGAATATGTTCTGCTTGAATTGCTCGAAATCCAACACATTATGTGAAACCTTTTATACAATACATAATAAAGATATCATTTAGTTGACACAATTTTTCATCTTGCGGATGGAAAGATCTTAAATATTTGAAGCAGACATCTATCAATGTCAGGCTGCTCAAAGAAAGCATGCAATACTCTGGTGCTATGAATAATAATACATCTTCATCTAACACGTAGGAATAAATGTCTGTATGAACAAAATCTGAAGAAGTGCATAAATCTACCACCAAGTTACAATGAAACGAATTTAAAATACCATGCGGAGAAACGTATTTGGCGTAATATCATATTTAGTTTACGTCGTAAAGGTTAACGGGGGATATTTTGTCGGTTATAATATCTAAAAAATGTGTTTGGAAAAATAAAATGATCATTTTAGCACTTATAAAGCGGAATTAATTACTCAGATTTAGAGACGTAGCTAATTATGCAGCTATTTTCAGTTCTAAAATATAAACTATTCATGTAATCCTTTTGGAAAGAATTCTATTCCTAAATTACTAATGACGCATGTGCTAAATCCTTTTAAATACAGGCGTTTATTCATCAATTTCCCTAAATGTTCAGTTCAAGTAACTATCAATTTAGTAGCGACGTTTACCAAATCCAACTGGAATATGATATAGCAGATAAGAGATATTATGAAAAAAAGGCTGAGTTATCTGATTATAGAGTAAAACACATGGTTTAAATTCCTATTTAAACAATTTCAAGAAAATGTTTGTTCAGTAAAATAAGATTGTTTCAGTAAAAACGAGATTTTTAATGCTATTCAGACGCATACTTCAAAGCTCAGAAGTTTATAACTTCCTGCATGTGTGAAGGGAAGAAAATCAAGGCATCAAATAATTTTGTATCAATAAATGAAAAAACGTATATAGATTAGTAATAGGCACTTAATACTTCAAAATGTCTATTTATTTAAATTTACTATTAGTTTCACATACTAGTCTAATCGGATAATCATTATTTTGATAAATTCTAACTCACAGTTACGTGATAAATCAGATTCAATAAAGCTTAAGAGGGAATGAAATTTTAAACACAAATTACAATTTGGATTATTCAACAATATTAATTTGTACTCAAGCTATACAACTTCCTCTACATGACGTACGCTTTAATATTGGTTAAACGAAATTTGCAATCGGTCTATAGGTGAAAACAATGAAAACCAAAACGAAACGAACAGTTACGAAAATAGTAAAATAAAATTTAGATTACGAAAATTTAGATTTGGGTTTCAGGACAGATATATTTTAATTAACTTGAACATTTAGCGTTACCAAGAACGGATATATGACATGTATATGATCATGTACTGGCTATCTATACAATATGCACTCTATAACACAAATGCAACACACCAAGAAAGAGTTATCCGAATGTTAAGAAAATGAATAAATGTGATGTTCATGTATTGAGACCGAATCGTAAACAGTATCACAGAATGAAAATGTTTTACTCAGGAAATAATGTCACAAAAGAACACACACACACACAAAAAAATAGTAAAATATTAAGTAATATAGTAAAATAATAAAAAAATAGTAAATATAAAAATATAAAAATAGTAAATATAAAAATATAAAAAAATATAAAAATAGTAAAATAGTAAAATATAAATAAAAAGGAAGAAATCAATATTGCGTTATTCCGCTTCTTACCCTAATACAGGCTGTCATCGGCTGAACATCTACTCGTAGAGCTAGCGGAGTGTTCTCGCAAGACTACTTGACACGCACTTTCCAGTTGGCTAGTTAGATCGGCGTGACCCAGGAATGGTTGCAGAACCCTGTTCATCAGAGCCAAACCTTACTCTACTGGGGAGAGAAATGGCGATCGTGTCAGCCAAGAAAGTGTTGGAGAAGCATGAAGACAAGCAGCAGATAGGCGTGCCATGTACGGCCGGGTATTATCTTGTTGAAATGTAAGTCCAGGATCTGTGAAAAGAAGGGTAACACTACGAGGCGTAGAATTTCGTCGCCTTACCGCCGTGCTGTAAAGGTCTTATTGATGACAACCAAACGGATTCGGCTATCAAATGAAATGGCACCCCATGACTTAATTCTTGCTTGTCGAGCTGTGTGGCGGACGTCAGTCAGCTGAGTATCCTACCATTGATCTGGACTCCAGACAC
>KK118270.1:65930-82745 GCA_000611955.2 Stegodyphus mimosarum | reverse complement strand
TTTCATTGGAACTCATTTTGAAGGGCAACTGAAAGCTGAAATCAATCATATTCCAATTCGTACGATGCCTGGTCGAATGCCCTCGACACCAACTGCAAACATGCCTGGCCGAATGTCATGGTGAGGAAGAGTTGGTCTAATGACTTCCTTGATCTCAACCTCCGTTCGCTGAGTCACCTATCAATAGAAATTGCAGTCACTGGTGTCCCTGTTACACTTTGGATCTTTCATATGAACGCATCCAGTTCTCTGAGCGCCGAAGGAATGATCACTCCATCCTCGCGTTTTGTCGTTGATCTCGGTCCATCCCTACTTGATTGACACTCTGTACGATTATGGTTATCCCAATCCTACCATCATTGCTGAATAATAGCCTTCCTCCGACCCAAATGTCTCCCGATGTTGCAATGTGACTACAGTGATTGCTTCAGTCCAAATGTACGTCCTCTTTCAAATGTTTACATCTGCCCTTATTGTCCACGAAACTGTCTGCGAGGCGTTGTTACTGTCTACGTGTGTCGACAGAACCACATCTGCATAGAAGTTATGCCTTAGTACTGGAATATCTTCTGTTTTATACACTATCTGGATGCTCCACTGCAGTGCGCTGGAGCTCCAGCTAGTCAGTCTTTGACGGCCAAAAGTTAATAATTTTCATATCATATCGTAACATATGGTCATACTCAACTTTTTCCCATTCGGATTTCTTCTTCTCGGTGCGTCGCCTTTATTTATATACAGCGTATTTTGAAACCGAAATGTTTCACAAAACTGAAAATGTTGCAAAACACTCCTCTTTTATTTTGCTATATTCTCCACCACAGACTGAAGCGTTGCCCTCCAAGTAAGCTTGCAACTGTACATTTTTAGAAATTGCAGTGCATCTGCAGTAGCACTGAGGAGAATGCCCAGTGCTGATTGTATAAGAAGCATATATGAGCAAACGTGAAAATATATATCAAGTGATATATACAATGATCGTACACAGAATACAATATTATTGGGATAATGCAATTCATTATTGATATACGATATTAGGAAACATACATACAATCATGTCATTACTATTATAAGGTATTTCTCCCGCCTTCTTCGCATGCCTTCGTGGTGTAGTGGTCTGCATGCTCGGCGCGTAACCGAGAGGTCCGTGGTTCGATTCCCGGCGAAGGCGTTGTTCATTTTTCATGTCTCCTGCTCCGAAATAACCTAATGTCTCTACACTATATGTATACCGACATAAATGGGTGGAATACACTACATTTACGGAAAAAACATTTAGCTAACAATTTATTATAAATTATCTGTAGCTAGCAGAATTCACCTTAAATGGCATTCCAGTTGATGAGCAAGACAAGCAAGGACAGTACTAATGACAGAATTAACAGAATATGTACAAATACTACGATTATTGCAAAATTAGAGACATAACAAAAGATACAACTAGAAAAGGCAGAATAGAGGGAGAAATGAAGAAATATGCATAATGCAAATGATATGTAAATAGGAAAATAATAGCCCATAGCTTAACAATTGCCACATTCATGTAATCTATTTTTAACTTAGGTTATCAGCCTTAATTTTGAAATAAATCTGTCTTTTATTTTTTGCATCTTCCCGCAAATTGTATTCAGGAAATAACATGCAAATAAACAGGCGGATAAGCACAACCTAGAAAACAATTCTAAAACGTATGATTTATTATAAATTGTTGACATTCATTAGCCCAGTATTCCCGGTTAATAATTAGGTTCATTGTGTTCTGAAAATGACTAGACTGGAATAATTTGTTGAAGAATTCAGCTTTTGTGTGAAAGAAGTCGTTGATAAAACTCTGATAAATTCAAGATTTAGGTGAAAAATTAGAATTTCGTGCAGAACTCCTCAGTTAATAATGTTTACTTTCTATTCTTCTGGCGATGGAAACATTTTGACTTGAGCTTTAGAACGATTTCTTCAACTCTGCGAGTTGCAGTTGACTTCTGTGCAGTTGCAATCAACATGTGGTAAAAGTAAATTTTATTTCTTTTGAGTGAATTTAGAGTTTAATTTAATCTCAAGTTAAAACTAGTTGATTAAATTTCGTAAAAATTAGTATCCTTTATTCGTATGGAATAAAGGATACTAATTTTGGAATGGTATGGAAATAAAAAAAAATATTTTTATACCATTCAATTCAAAGGTTTTGTTTGATATTGAAATTCAGTAAATGTTGAATTTATTCAATTTGTTAGTTTGCAAAGAAAAATCCTCTTTCTCTTTTAAAAATGAATATTTTATAGACACACTGTCTTAATAACATTTCAGAAAACAGTTTCATTTTTTGCATCTTCCACATTATTTGTATTAAGGTAGCATTGTGCTGATTTACATTTTGATAAACCGTAAGTTATGTTTTTCAATTCAGCTATGCTCAAATGATGATATTTTAACCAAAATGCATTTCTACAGAAATACTGTGATTATAAATTGAATACTGTATATATAAATAGTCAAAGCTTAAAAGTAAACTATGCTTCATTTTAAGAACTTAATTTTCTTTACTTAAAATTGAAGAAAACATTCAAGTACAAATATACTCGTGTGCAAAACTAACAGAATTTGCAAATTAAGTCTGCTTTCAGGAAACATTTTGAACCGAGATACTATGACAATTTGTGTGCTCGTACTCCTTCACGACATTCGCGATGTTTCTCGCAAGAATCAGGTAAATTTTATAAGGTATCGGGTAAAATGTGTATCACCAACGTATGGATAACGAAATGAGATGGAGAATTAGCGATAGATTTGAGGCAGATCAATCACAAGCCCAGGTGCTTATAGAGCTCAATGTGATGCCCAGGGTAGTCTGTAATTTGTAAAAAATTTTTCAAAACACTGGATCATTATCGAGGAGACCTGGACAAGGCTGACTAAGATCCAAAACGACGAATGAGAATCGTTATTTGGCACTTCTAGCTTTATAACTGAGGATATCTACAGTTTTATAGCTTTCGCGTGATCTGTATGCTGCCCCTGGAACCTGAGTTTCGCAGTCTACAGCGGTCTGAAGGTTTCATGAAATAGGGCTGTATGCCAGAAGACACGCTGTTTGCGTCCTGCTTACTGCAGCGTACTAGAGAGTGCGTTCAGCATGGCGCAGACACACGCGCTATGGATCAGATTTCAATGGAGCACCGTCCATTTTACAGATGAATCGAGGTTCAGCCTGGACACTGATTCTCAGAGTAACTGTATCTGAAGAGAGTCTCGAATGCGATACCATTCCTTCGTCATCAGGGAAAAGATTGTTATGGGAGTTGATGTGTAATGGTTTTGGTAGGCATTATGCTAGACCGCCAAATAGCTCTGCATGTGTTTAACAAAGGCTCAATCACTGCTATGAGTTATAGACAGGAGATCTTTGAACCCAATATTCTACTTTTCAGGGTGCAGTTGGTCCTGGGTTCCTGTTAATGGACGACAACGTACGTCCCCATAGGGCTCAGTTGGTCTACGATTACCTGGAAATTGAAGATATTCTCCGCGTGGATTGAGGAGCCAGATCTCCTGACTTTAACCTATACAGCATGTCTCAGATGCTCTTGGGGGCAGTTTCATCTCGCCTTCCCCCTCCGAGAACCATCTCGTAGTTGAAAACTGCCTTGCTTCATGTGTGAAATGGAATACTGTCTTTTCGGGAAGGGGACACTCAAAATAAAAGGCGAGCTGAAAGAGGGAGAGATTCTCTGTCTGTCCCCTGCGTTTCTCCTTCAAAATTGAGGTGGAACTGTACAATTCGTGCGGCGGGACTATACCTGAACGACTAATGCTGATGAAATTCTGATGTCTTGCACACTTCCAGCTGTACTTGTATGTAACACCTTTTAATTTTATGGAAAATGCAGCCAAATGTCCGGGAATTCTGAAACTCCTCTAACTGCATGAAGATGCTTTATACTGCAATCACATTTGCTCTAAAAATACATGTCAGTGCAAGTCCTATGTAATAATCATTATGGCGTAGCAAACAATACACTTCTGTATATAAAACAATTATACAGCACAAAACACGTCTTATGTAACAATCAATCTAACAATTACGGATTAGATGCATAACATGTGAGGAGATAATCGAAACAGTAATATACTCTATAACAACTATATTTACCGAATTCCATAAAAGTACCAGTTTGAGAATTAAAAGTACCTGTAGTTTGTGTATAAGGAACAAATTCATTTGTGTTCATTTGTACATACGTAAATGGATAATCATCAATACAATTTGATTTCTTTGCTCCGAAGTATAGATCGCAAATTTACTGAGATATTCTGAAAGCAATTTTAATAAAGTGGTGAAGTTATTCGAACTCAAGTAAAATAAAAATATTACAAATGACTCTGGTGATTTAAAAATGCAAAAATTAAAAAATAGCCTTTATATCCAAATAAATTGGTATTAAAATAGCTACATTTGGCGACTCATTGCTGCTTAGCGACGTTCTTAAACTTCAAGATGTCACTGAATTTTGTTCGAATATTTGCCTTTGTTGATCGAAAACTTCATGCATAATATTTTTTCTGAATTGTCTACACGGATTTAACAATTAATTTTAATTTATATTTTTTTAATGCGACCTTTTTTTTCTCAAACCAGTTTGAAACTCAGGTTTTAAAGAAATTCCTTGTAAGCTTGGTTCAAAGTGCGGCAGATTGCATACCATATTAAAACTTACTTACTTTGGCTTCACAAACATGTTTTTGCAAATGCACTAGTTCTGACCGAGCAAGTAAACGGTTAAAATGCACCTAAATATATAGTTTTTAAATTTTAATATTTATTATAAACATTTTATAAGATTTTCTTTTACTCAGAACGAAAATTATTTTATTATATCTACGTTGCTGATGTGTGTTTAACTTTCGAAGGCAGTGTAGTTTTGTGTGAGGGGTTGTTGTGAAATTAAAGGTAATTAATTACCAAATTTCACTTAGTTAACCTTTTTTGTTTCTGCAAATTATTGCCTTCAATCTAAAAAGAACAGCAACGAAATTTCCATCGCACAAAGTTAAGACATAACTAAAAAGTTTATTAAAATTGTGACTTGTTTTATGGCTTAAAATTAACGATTACTAGCCACCTATACTCGCGGGGCTTCCGAAACTTCAAAATTGAATGTAACAAAACATATCAGTCCTATTTTGGCTTAATAATTTGACTCGAGCAAATGAAATTCTAATCTAAACTTTAATGGATGCAAAATCGCTCTTGAATCCACCAGTCGTGCAAGCAGGGCGCTCTTTTTTTAAGACTAGCAAACTACTGGGCAATAGCCACAGTTTGCTCTGTAAATTACAACTTCACTCGCTGTTTAAACTTAATCTAATGTACATTCTGGTGAAGGCCAGATAAAAAATTCAGAAAAAATTAATATAAAAGTAATATGTTAACTAAAATAAACCTTATAGCGTTGTGTACAAAATGAAATTATTTCACTGGATGGTTTCTATTTGTTCTGGCGTTCATAGCACGCTTGTCATAAAAATATACCACATCTTGGAAGCTCAAGGCGAGAGTTTAGGGACTAGAACGCTGTCTAAGCACTCAGATAGTATCGAAGAACAAAACCATTCCCTTTATTTTATTTACAAATACATAGCGACGACGGTCGTCTCCATGTGCTTGATGTAATTTGTGAGCAGATAGGCTCTTTTGTTGACGGAAATTACCCGTGATCACGGAATATCATCTCCGTTCCTGGTAGTGGAGTGCAGTGAACAGTGAACTGGCATTATAATCGTTTTTCTAGATCGTAGCTATGCTGGGTTGTTCATTCTGGGGGTTGAAAACCAAAGGCAATTGTTCGCCAGGTTATATTAATAATTCCGCTTAAGGCCACGATTGTAAGCGTAGAAACCCCAAGAGCATGCATCATCTAATGGCAAGTAATTAAGTTATAAGTCTTCCTTTCGTAGGCAGTTTTAAGAGAAAATAATACAATTTTGTGGCTGTCTTCAAATAAATTTGCTGGGAAGATAATTTTTATTCAAGTTATCAGGACTTAGTATTCTGTGTGTATTCTTTGAGAACATGGTAAATTCTGTAAAGGGTTCTTATCCTCAAGTTCTAAGTCCTGAACTGGAACAGGGAGCGAAAGGTACGCTATGTTCTGATGTAACTGCTGGGCTGGAGAATAACTGCACGTGAAAGGGATTTGAAATCCTCTTTTATTCAATCACTATTAAATACAAACCTCCCAATTCGGGAGAGATACAGAACGTAACAGACCACACTTTGGTCGAACTTAACAATCAAATAAATTTAAATAAATTAAAATGTAACTTAAATCAAACTTTGCTTCGCAGAGCAATTCGCGGAGATTGGCCTCTACCGAAAAGGGTGCGTAGCAAGGTATACTAAATACTACCGTACTTTAATTTGTTTTACAATGCAATCACGTAGTAAGCACTATGGCTTATAAATTTAAACTGCTAACTGGTCAGACGAACGTTGAGCGGCGTGACCGTGATCTGAGTCTGAGCTCTCACACACCGAGAGGTTTCTACCTCTGGCTTAAATAGTGCTTGGCTGAACTTCAAAATTAGCATAAGCTAAAAACGCGCGCTTCTTCTGACAGGAAGTTGAAGCAGAGAGGAGATAGAAAAGATTTAAATTAAAATAAACTTGGTTAGTTTAACTAAAACCTTACAAAGTATACTATCAATAGAACTAAAACATTTTTATTTGACATCAGAAAATTACCGAATGAATGAGAATTCCCGGAATTGCCGAAACTGCTGAAAAATTTCTAAACCTGACAAATTCATAAAATAAGTGGAATAAGTGGAGTAGTTTTTGAAGTCTGCGTATTTAAAAATCTGCTGTTGAGGAGGAAAACATAATTGTAGAAGGCGCAGTCTTCCATCTTGCAAATCAATGTTGGGCAAATTGCACAGTAGAATTTCCGAGACTTATTTTTCTTTACTTTAATTTTCGTATGAATTAATTTTTAACTATATAAGAGTTAAAACTAAATTTCCTTTGTTGAAAAGACGGGTATGGAGGCGATTGCTTATTTGAACGGAAAATAGTTAAATCATCAGAAGGAAAATTGCAAGTGCTGGACTATCGAAAGTAATTCCCTGCTTATGAAATTTTATCAGTTATCATCATTTACGAAATAGCACCCCTAAAACATTTTAATATTTATAAAAGATTTTAATATTTATAAAGTATCTTAACAAATATTTTATAAAATATTTATAAAAGATTTTAATATTTATAAAGTATCTTAACAAATATTTTATAAAATATTTATAAAAGATTTTAATATTTATAAAGTATCTTAACAAATATTTCTTTTAGGTTAATTAGTTCTAAGTTGAAATATTTATAATATTATTTAATAAAAGACAATCGGCTAAAATTTCATTAACAAATGAAATCAAACGGGAGGAGAATTGCTGTCCAAATGATACAAAAAGTTTCAAAGTTATAATCGCTTTTAAACTTAACAGCAAACTTGAATACGACGCCAGGAGACTTAGTTTTCTAAAAGTATGCATACTTCTCCGAAACAATTTACTAAAAGGACTAATTTTTAGAAGTATGTTTGCAAATACATTTATTCTAAAAATTTTGTAAACTAATTATTTAAACCATTTATAAAAAAATTTTTTTAAAAATTACTTAAAATTTAAACGTTTAAAATTAATAGGGAAGCATTTATACACTTACGTTAAAGATTAAAAGTTAGATTATACCAAAAAATATCTGATATAGACGCCACATGATTTTCTTATACAGCCTATTAAGTATTACTTTTAGAACAACGATAAACGGATATTAAATATTGTTAGATATTTACAATAATAAACTGATTTTAAATATTGTTAGATATTAATTGTTAGACTAAGTCCATATACAAACTGTTATTATATACATAGTTAGATTTCGATAATTATTTTTTTTAAATAATTTGATATTGCCCAAACATGAGTATTTTCGTCATTTTAAACATTTCTGTAATTAGAAGAATACGACTACGACCAACGATTAGGAAAGTAAAAACCGGGTAAGATTTCTAATCCTGTAAGGGAGTAGGTGTATATATATATATATATATGTGCACCTCCATTTTTATTGCAATCATATATATATATATGATTGCAATAAAAATGGAGGTGCACAACTAGGTGTTATAGCAGTCCCATATGCAAAATTTCAAGGTTCTATGACAAATTGTTTCTGAATTCTGCGAGATACGTACATACGTACATACATCATATATAGTACGTAGAGACATCACGAAAAAAATCTGGATATGGACACCACATGACTTCTTTGTACGGCCTACTAAATTATACGCATATTTTTTGCTGCATTTCATCTAAACGTATTTCCTCGAATTTCATTAGAGATATATTTCTCATTCAATTAATTCTGTTCGCACTTCGCGGCAAAGAAAAATACATAAAACTCAAGACATCTTCATTAAAAATTGTAAAGTACTGAAAAAAATGAAACTCAAAATACAGTTAAAATAGTTAAAAATGCAATTTTTACAATTAAAATTAGAGTTTCCACGCAAAAACAAGCAATTAGGCCAGCGGGCAAAAAGCCGGATTTTTCGGTGCACAAAACTGATGGTTTACTTTTTATCCGCCTCGTCAAAAAGGCAATGAAGATGTAAAAACTGACTTAATTCACTATTCTACTTAATTTCAAATGTAAGCGAATGGCGGTTCGTAAGGCTTAACTCGCTGCTTTTAAATTGTTGATAATTCTACAACTGTTGCATGTAGATTAACTAAAAGCATACAACCCTTATCCGGAACATAAAAACCATATAATTCAATCACATTTCAAGGGAAAAATGCACAATTTACCAACATATAAGAATAAAAAAACTGAGCTCACAGAGCTTGGTAATAGAATGAGTATATATATATAATAGATGCAGCCGATTGCAACGAGAAACGGAGGTTCATAACTACATGCTATAGCAGTTCCATACACAAAATTTCAACGTTCTTCGGCTACTCGTTCTTGAGTTATGCGAGATACATACATACGTACGGATGTGCAGACGTCAAGAAATAATCTCTTCTGAATCTATTTTAAATCAAATTTAAAATCCTTTTTGGCAAAACCAGTTCTTTTGTCTATCCGTACTTACACATGTCACTCAAAAACATCGTTGAAATGGTTTTGCGAGAGGTTGAAATGAATAGTTTCGTTAAAATATTAGACCCGAAATTTTTTGCGATTACGATACTTCTTTTACTTCGTACAAGAAAGTAAAACTCCCTTTTGAATCTATTTTAAATTAATTTTACAATCTTTTTTTTGGAAAAAATGGTCCTTTAGTCTGTGCCATCACAGATGTCACTTAAAAAATCGTCAAAATGGATATTTCTGCCTCAACATGTTACTCGAAATTTTTCTCGATTACAACACTTTCTTTACTTCGTACAAGAAAGTAAAAAAGGAAATTTGATTGAAAACGACGTGTTATGGAATGTAAACTCAACCAAACTAACAATTACAGAAATAAAATTTTATTACTATTTTTAAAACTCGGTAATATTCTTCTGACGAATCTGTATATTTAGGCCTCCTTTAAGTGCAAAATTGAATTATGGTAAAAATAAGCATGTAACTGCTCGAAAAGTCTGCTTTTGTATGTAATAAAAGCATGTTAAATCAAAGCTATTTTTGCATATAGCGTAGAGATAATATATCTTTTACCTGTAATATATATTTTAAGCTTATCCTTTTGAGATAGGAAAATTCAAATTAAATTGTTTCGATCGGTTAACTAGAAAGGGAGGTATTGAACTGTTTTTGCAATATGAATGTTATTCTTGAGCACATAAATATTACACCACATATTCCTTACGAAAATTAAATAACTACTTTTACGTATATAAAAGCATAGTAACACAAATAAGTACTTGACTTTAAATTTACAAAATATAATGAAATAAATTAAAAGAGTAAGTTACGCATTCAGTATAAGATTTGTTAGACAATAAAACCAAAATATCTATCTTGTTTGGCAGAAACAGCGATTTTCGAAAGGGTAGATGAAAGATTGCGAAAGGGGATGATAAATAACTATCAGGAAATATAAGAAGCCAGAAGGATTACTATATGTTAATCTTGATGAAATGTTTATTAGATTATGTTTGTTCGCAAACTTTGATAGCCTGAAGCCAATGACTGCTTTACACTTGGAAATTATGATTATGCTGTAAATTAATTATCGGTTCCGCATTTTCGAATAAATAAGCCCAATGCTATATTGAAAGCAATGGTGTCATTCAGATAGCTTCTTCATTAAATAATCAGATAAGGGACATACTGCTCTGGAAGTTTCTACTTGCGTATTTTAGCTTTTCTACTTGCGTTCTAACCGTCCATGATTGCTTTCATAACTGGAGATTATTGGTCGTAAAAATATATTGCTAATAATAATAAATTTCCTAATCTCCGTGCTCTATTAATGGAACTAAATTTATTACAGCCCGACAGAAAATTATGTCTAGAGTCTTCTTATTGCACACGCGTAATTGTGCTTAAATTTTAAACATATTTAAGTAATATGAGAAGCAGATAATTAATGGCAGGAAATTGGTTTTAGAAAAAATGCCAATATAAGTCAAGGAAATCAGATTTAAAATAATAATATTTTCTCTGCTTGAAACAGGTCTGTCCCTAACTTTTATGTAATGAATATTTCAATCACAAAACTAAATCTTACTCATACTATGCACAATTTATTCTGCAATTCTAATAAGAATTATTTAACAGTTGAAATAATTACTAATGAATTTATCAAAATTTAAAATCATGCAATATTCCTTTTAGTTGGATTTCGAGTAAAATAAAATTTCAGATGATGCTGTCATGATAACTATACTGCATCGCAAAATCTGTTCCACGAAATAGCATCCTGAGGCAAAACGTTTCTGTTTCATTTTATTTATGAGCTCCAGACTTGAATAATTAAAATTTAGAAATCTCTATGAGTTTAATTCTATCAACTATATTTTGTCAATTTATATGTATAAATGTACACACACGCACGCACACACACACACACATATATATATATGTATACAAATTGATAGAATATTAAAACTTTCATTAAATATTTTGCTAAAATATGTTTCCTTTCAATCTGCATCTTAGGTTTTTATAAAAGTTAATAATTCTTCTTCTTTTTTAAATTGAGTTCAAGGAATTTTTTACAAGATGGTATAATCGTTTTTCTTCTAATTTACAAATTTATGTTTTTTACATACCTGTGAGAAATGGCGATGCAACTGTAGCTGTAACTGTATGTCATATCTTTCACACGCCATCTACATGAACACGCAGGCGAGATGTTAGCAATGACGAATGGAGACGCGTGATATAATATTCCTTTCATCTTTTCTTTTCATTTTAATTTTCTGTAAATAAATCACAGTTTAGTAATAACTCGATGAGTTTAATTATGATTATAGGGGTGTTTATTATTGATGTTTTTCCTACACACACACACACACACACACACACACACACACACACACAAAACACACACACACACACAACACACACACACACACACAACACACACACAACACAGACACACACAACACACACACAACACACACACACAACACACACACACAACACAAACACACACACACAACACACACACACATATATGCAATGTTTTCGAAGCGTACTCGCGATGGCACAGTGGCAAGCTGGGAAGATGAACAGCTGAAGCCGACACAAAAATGAATTAGACGAATTCCGAATCTTTATTTCCACGTATATAAAATCATCTCCGTAGATATTTATCCAATCATAATGAAATCCAATACATTTCTATGATTCAATCATAACGAAATATGAAAAATTTCTATGTACATGAGCTTTTAAACGAAATGACGCAGTCACTTAAGCAAAGGTAAGGCGACGCAGTGTTGACAGAGCCGCAGTTAGGGAAGGGAAGAAGAAGAAGAACGACGCAATTAACTCTCCAGCGGTATTTATACCAAGTTTGATGTAGTTGTAGAGGCAACCCATGATTGGTTTATATTGGTTTTAGTTGCCCTTTTCACGTACCGTTACATAGCATATAAAGATCTGGAATTTGGGAGAACAAATGAATTTAGAGGGAGAGCACCAAATCTAGAATGTTAATTTTGAGGTTGTCAATTATTTTTTAAGCAGCTATTGTATTTGTTATATCTTACATAGTCTCCCCCTTCAAAAGAAAGGTCGTCAGAGCAGGGTGCCAGAAAAGTATTAGCGAAGCAAGAGAGAGAGAGTTTGGTATATCAGGAAAGAGATGAAGAAGCATCAAGCACATAGCCTGCAGGTTTGCCTATGCCCCTTCATTATTCATAACCTTTCTCATACATAGATTATGTAATATTTAAAAAACTAATTTACAATTATTACAATAACAATATAATTTCTAAATAAAACTAAATAATAAATTAAAACAAGTATAATTTTTAAAGTCCTCAAATTATTATAATGTCCAATGTCTTTTGAATATTCAATGAAAAAAAATTTTTTTTGAAAAGTTCTTGACGAAAACAGTTCCACACGGTAAATCTTCAAATGCCTTCATAAAGTAAATGTTCAATAAAATCTGTCAAAATTTTATTGATGAACACGTTTCCGTTATAATATAGATTAAACTGTGAACTTTCATATACTTTCATATTCAGTGAAATATAACTTTCACATTTAGTGAAATTCATATTCAGTGAGATGAACTTTTATATTTAGTGAAACATAGTATTCAATTTTACAATTAATTGCATAAGCTCTTGTCATTGTAGATACACATACCTAATACAATAGAAACCTCAATTAAAAAAATAATAATATAATGCAATATACAATAATACTTTGACGATTAATTTGGCATATATATGCGAGTCACGGGCAATGTGACCAATTGCTTATGAATAATAATGACAAGGTAAACCGGTTAAAGTGAATAATTTATAACATTTTTAACACATTAACGGTTGTTATTAATAGTAACTTAACGAATAGTGAAGGTGATAGCTTTCAACGCATCAAGTCTGAGATTTGCCATTTCGCACGCGTATCTTTTTCCCGCGTCAGCTCTTCACTATTGCGCAAATGTATAACAGCTGTTGCGCGGGAACGAGCTTGTTTTTGTCTGTTGGCGACATACGAACAAAATCATTTGATTGTTATTTTAGAAGATATGGCACTTTGTTTGAGTTTCACATACAGAGTTGACTAAAATTTACATTTTTTTCTTATTCCCTCATTTCGCCACGAAGCTCGCTTATTCCAGAAATTACGCAGATCTGAGTGGCAAGAAGTTTAGTATAGAGCTAGGATAATAGCTTGTAATTGTACGTGAGAGTCTGGATAAAAAAAAGTTGACTGCTTTCGATGCATGAATAGCCAAAGCCTTGCGTGAGAGTCAAAATCTCAAGGTAGACTTCTTTGGTAAGTTCAGATTCTGAGTTGCTATTGGTAAGTTGTCTGTGCCCATCAGAAGCCAAGTGGTAAAGTCGCTGAATATTTGCAGTTCGACATGGGTTCGATTCCAGGCAAACTAGCTGGCTGCATGTACCTTTCGTGGTTTTCCCACTCTGTAACGTGGATATGAGCCAGTTTTCCTTAGAAAGTCTTCCACGAAGGCATCTGTCCCTTTAACTCCTAGAGAGCTCAGACATAATCAAATAAACCCAAACCTTGTAGTTGTTCGTGAACTTGCAGCCTAAATTAGAAGTAAACTAAATATAGTACTTGAAAGAAATTTTAAAGGCAATCTTTGTATCACTGTCAAGTCCTAGCGACTGCTAATTCTGTGTTGTGGTAGTTTTAGTTTAACTCTTAAAAGTGGTAAAGCAGAATAAATTTGATTTTAAAGTGCTTATGTGTCCATTTACGTGTAGAGATCAGTTAAATTCGTGGTAAAAACTCAACCGACAACTTTAATTAACACCTACGTAACTTCTGCTAGTTAAGCTCAGTTTAGATTCTAGTTAGGTGGTACAATAGATGAGCTAGCGTTTTTCGAGCCGCTCAAAAATACTTCGCGCTTGACACTTTTGATTGTTCTACGTGCTGCGTAGTGTCAATTTGGTGTTACTTTTGTCAGTTGCGAATTTGGGTGATGATTAAGAAGTTATGAAGCCACCTTTAGTACTGGAAAACTCATTGCTCCAGATAAAAATGAAGAAGAACCAATTATTTATTATATTTTTATGGGGGAGAATTTTCTAATAATTCACGAGATTCATATCACAGTGGATCTTAGAGAGTGAAACAAAACGATGGAAGAGATTAAACCAAAATATAAATACATTTCAGTCGAAACCTGTAGTGACATATTTAAATCTCTGCGAAAGAAAGAAACAAAGCATTCCAAGAGAAAGTCCTGTTGTTAAACGAATTAAAAGTTGTAAATTAAATTCGAAGTGCCAGGTTGATCTCATTGACATCCAATCAAGTTAAGTGTATAATGATTTAACAAGACCAGTTAATGAAATTTATTGCATTTAGAAAGTTATAAAAGATAGTTGAAATTAAAAAAGAAAGTTGGTTGCAAGGCTCAGTTGAAAGATAGAACCATGGATTTTTAAAAGATCTTATCGACTTGGTTATTACAAAAATATGATGACCTTGATCAAATTTCGTTGCTAATAAAACTGTTAACGTTTGTGATTTCGTATACTTCATATCCCATGACATTAAAATAACGTTTGAGGACTTACGTAATCTATTATGCTTAACTAACCACACTAAGCAATTTCATTAGTAATTATTAATACTTACTAGTAAATGCGACTATTATGAATTATTTATCACATTCACCAAAAGTCGGGGTTATTGTAAATTATAACCAGATTTTACTTTATCGTAACATATACCTACATATATATTTTATATATACATATATGTATGCATTTTTATATATCTTTTATTTTCTAAAATCAGTACAAGGTTTTCTTGAATATAAGCATAGGAACCGGGAGACTATAGTTAGATTTCCTAATGTCGCTATACATATAACAGCAGCGCGTTTGCCTGACAACTCATTTGCCCGAGAGGTTACTTTTTATATTCACTACTAGATGTCAGATTCATAAAACTTATAGAAATGACCCTAAAATTATGTGTGAGGTTATTTAATTTTCGAATTTATAATTTCCATGTCTAGAGAACCACCTTTTTACCTGTTTTTGATACATTTACTTCTGTATTATTGTCTTCCTCCATTATACGTTTCTCACATGTACTACTGCACTCCCCAAGCTTCCCACTGTCGAAGAATTTCTGGATTTTTGTTTCAACAAGATGGAACCCTCAGAGACGTGTTGTTAACGCTTTCGGTCACTAACTGAACGAGGGAGGTAGCTTTGTCTCCTCCCATTTTCTGTATACAGAACCCGCAGAAAGAGCGTAGAAAATAACACTTGATCTTATTGGCTGAAATTCTAAAGGGCTAAAGTAGAGCACCGTGCTTTATTCGTCTGGTGGCTTACCATGTGTTCTGTTTCATTTTTTGCCAAAGCGGATATGCATTAGCGATTAGTATATATATTCCTTTTGTAAAATAGCTGAAGTTTGCGAAGTTCTACCTTCAAAAAGAAATCATCCTATGTTAATTGTTGATAGTTATTTCACGTGAAAATGCAAAAAAAGAGGTGATTTTTTAATTAGTCTTATGAGATGTACAGACAGAACTCTGATTTAATTATGCCTTAATTGACAATGCCAGAATATTTAAATTTGGTAGCGCACATGAAGGAATGTAAATTCTACCAGTGAGATAAAAGGTTTAAATACTCAGTTCTAAAAGGGAAATTGCGGGCAAGCACTGTTCTTTGTAGCGTGAGCTTCTGATTCTGCAATTATTGCTGGTTAAAGGGCGTAACAGCTATTACTTTGCTGCCACGAAACTTCGACGCGGTTTTGGGTAACATGATTATCTGAGCCCTGGTAAGAAAATTTTTAGTTAAGTTCTTGTTAGCTGAGTGACCACCCAAGCGAGGCGTAGTTTGTTAGCGTCAATTCGACAAATAGTGAATTTTAAAGAGTTTTGATACAAGGTTCTTTTGACCTTTCTCCTGCCTGGTTTCTGCACTTACTTCAGCTGTCACTAATAAAGTTGAAGAAGGAGATATCACAATGTACACGGTAAAATCAGGCAGAATACGAGAACTGGAAGGATTGTTTGAAGTTCCCTTTTATTTCTTCTGGGTTTCTGATTAGCATCCGATTGAGCAAATCTTGATATTATAAAAATACAAAATAAATCTTAAAACACTTATTGGAAAATTTGATGCTGGAGTTTATATAGTTATTGATGAGCTTAGAGAGGATTAGTTAAAAGTGCAACCTAGGACAGAGATTTAGTATATGTATTTTTCACAGGATGTATTCACAGGATGTTCAGGATAGATTCAGAGGATGTTTACAGGAGAGCTCTTTCACCAAGTCGCAAGGATTGCGTTGAATAATAAAAACGCGTCACCTCTGTCTTTCACGCTAGAACAAACCGAACACCTATAGATTTCTTAAGTGATATTGCACACAATATTATATTACACACCGATAAAAATGGCGAAACCCTCGGAGGGCATATCTGACACACACTAAAAAAGAACCTTCTAAACTACCCAGAATGAACTAAAATTCTGCAAGGTCCTAAATCCTTAAAAAACAGAGAGGAAGTTTAGTAACACTATATTAACCTGTGTGGCAACTGAGTTATCGAACAATTGAGTGTCCGGCAAAAATATCACATCCATATATATATGTATATATATATATAT
>KK118270.1:23466-58591 GCA_000611955.2 Stegodyphus mimosarum | reverse complement strand
GGATGGCTCTCCGAATATATTGATTACCGTCTTCTCTGTCATAGACAGTTTGGTGTGACTTCTTCTTATATAACAGACTTGAGGTTATATTGAGATAATGTAC
This sequence comes from Stegodyphus mimosarum, assembly GCA_000611955.2. Taxonomy (NCBI): domain Eukaryota; kingdom Metazoa; phylum Arthropoda; class Arachnida; order Araneae; family Eresidae; genus Stegodyphus; species Stegodyphus mimosarum. The sequence continues at coordinate 58,488 of KK118270.1, read as the reverse complement.
AATACTGATGGATTAACGGAAAACGATAAAAACTCCTTACTGTATGCCCATCTCTTTTCATAAGAGAGACATTTAAAAATCACTGCATAAGGGTTAGCTAAATAAAATGTTCCTTTAAGACGCAAAAATACAAACTTGCGAGCAGTAAAATTTAATATCAAAGTATAAAAGATTTCTATTGAGATTGTAGAGTTATTAGGTTTTTTTAAGCAGGAGACGTGAAAAATGTGCAGTGCCCTCGCCTGGATTCGAACCCTGTACCTCTCGAATACGCGTTGAGTATGCTTCCAATTACGTCACGAAGGCAGGCTCAAAGGAGGATGAAAATTAGGATAATGCGACAGTTTAGATATTGCCATAAGGCTAAATTTCTGTTTAAATTAGTCGTAACTGCTACACTTTGAAGTATCTTTGAGAATACTTCGTTTATTTTAATGGTGTTTAGTAGAAAGTTCGAGATTTTATGATGGAAAAGAATCTTTTCTTTAAGTAATCACATAGAAAATTTTATGCATTTAGATCTGACGGTAGTTACATAATAAGTGACAGAGTTTGGAACAGAATTAGAATGTTTAAGAATTTCCTACTTTTTAACTGTACTTTCATAAAGGAATTCATCAATTCAAATGTCTCACAGCTCTATAAATAAGCGTGTAAGAAGAAAGTTAAAACGAAATATAAAAAATATGTAAATTATTCCTGTAAGATTTGAATGGAGAAATTCTGTTACTGCTGGGGGAAATTTTTAATTAATCAAAGGGAATTTTACTTAACTACACTACCAGGACTTACGAGATTCTCATATCTTAAATATAAGAATTAAAATCATTAGAACTTCACAAGACATTATTTCCTTATTTTAAAAAAGCTTTCCAGCGTGTGTTTTCATTAAAAAATTTTCAACTTTTACATTAAAACGAATAACAATTTTTATCAAAAATACTGAAATGCAATTATTCATGTTAGATGGTTATTGAAAATTAGATGTTAAATGGTGTGAGTTAAAACACATTAATCTTGAGGGGATAAATTGTAGAGTATATATTAATTTACATATTTTTATGATTTGGATCTGTACGTAATACAATTTCTCCTTTCATTAGCCCTCACCAGGATGCAACTGAGTTATGACTATTTAGGGCGAAGGTTTTGAATGTTTCAGATATAGCTCTTTTGGCATCGACTCGCAGTTTACGTTTACGTTCTCTCGCTCAGCTCTACCAGTTAATATTTCGGCATTAACAGTTTTATTAGCCGAAGTTATATCTTGCCATTACGAGCTTTGAGTCAACGCTTGGCTGGGCAGATTGATGTAGTCCCAGACTGCAAATCCCTTTTAGATTTTATTTTCAATTTTCTTTTACTTAAGAGGACGGTGGACTTTAAAAACTAGTTTTTTTAAGTTTTTGTATATTCAACAAGAAATATTATACTTATACGTATTATAACAATAGTTTATAAAATATATGTTCGAAATTTCAATTTAGTTTCAATTAAAGATTTTTAAAACAAATAATTAATTATTTTAATTAAAGATTTAAAATGCTCCTTGAGCTCTAATTTTCCATATTTTTTCCTAATTGTTTTCCTTGTAGTTAGTTATAAAGACTTTACAAACGTTTCTGTATATCCGTTATTGAATATGGTGGATCAGAAATTTTTAAAACGTATTTTTGTGAATTTATATCCAGTTTTCGGAAAACTTTTACCTTTTGCTAAACATTATCACAAGTTTAAACTTCTTAATAACCTCATATCCAAACATGCATACACAAAACTACTGTAACATATAACAAGATAGGTTCTTCCAAATGTCATTCATTTTTAACTAAAAATGTGACGCACGGATCATTTTCAAAACATACGAACTGCGAAAACGTTTGTTTTGAGAAAACCGGATTTAAAGTTTTTCTTCAAACTTACCTTTAATATAAGCTCACGAGAAACAGCAAATTAACTTTAAATATGAATTTGTAAACACTAGATAACATTTCCGTATCATTTAACTATTTTTAATATCATAATATTAAATATGACAAAAATAAACATATCGCAAATTGATATGTGATTCGAAGTTATGGGTAGAAACAATTTATGCATTATATATAAACTTTTAAAAATTATTATTATAACTATTATTATTATTATTATTATTATTATTTATTACAAACTTTTAAAGTTCACCCGCACCATATCTTTTACCTATGTTTGTTACATTTACATTATCTTTCAATGCTTTACAATATGTTTGACTATTTCTGTTTTTTTCCAAGCAGCTACACGTCTCTTTTTGCTTTGGTTCAAGCCATGTTGATCACACTTTTCTTGCAAGGAGTAAGGAAAACGAGTTTGTTTCCTCCTGGTCTACGCGTATAGCATTTACATAACCAAAGTTAAATTCATAGTTGTCAATACTGACATTTCTAGCCTTTTTTTAGAAATAAACACTTCTTTTGGACAAAGATATAAATTATAATATCAGTAAATAACTGTTGACATACATTTTTTTACTATTTCTCCAAAATGTAAAGGACAAAGTTTACGTTGTTTATACATTTTAGATGCTTGTAACTTCTTTAAAAATTATAATATTTGAACTCGGTATTTTGCATACGATGTAGTTACGTATATGGAATATTACGAGTAAAAAAACAAATTCAATGTTTTGGTTGACGTTTGGCTATTTTAAAGTCCACCGTCCCCTTAACGCTTTCAAATGGCGGGATTTGATTGTCCGCACAAATTGTGCCTTCTGTTATGTTTTCATTTTGATAAAGAGGTTTACTTAAAACTTTCATCCGAATTTGTCATATTATTACAAATAGAGCTATGACTCGCTTGGCAGTCTAATAGGGTCTAACGAACTTTAAGTAAGTATTATATAAGACAAGCATCTATAAAATGAATGATTAATCATTTGTTTAAAATGTGTTCTTTAAATTACGCTCGAGTGTAGTATCCATTCCCACGTAGAGTGATATGATTCCAAAGCCGGTGGCCAATCTCTACTAATAATAACTTGGCATTTAATGTGCTATATGAGCTCTCACACTATGCCTTTTTTGCGAGTGTGAAATATCCCAGTCTAATTAAACATCCGATATTCTTTCTGCCTATCTATAATTTTAGTTTATAATTCAGGCAAGAATATTAACATTTAGGTTCCGAATGAATGTTGAAGCTAGCACATTTTTTCATTCTTTCATGACTTTTTATTGAAGCCAGAAGTTAGCTTCATATTCTTTCTTCTCGATTTGGAAACGTGTGTGCTTTTCACAAATGAAAAAAGAAATCTGCACACAGATGCGAGATATAATGAAGGTAAAACTATGTACTACTTATTAAAGATTTCTCAATGATTATAGTACATCAAATATTCAGACAGTTTTGCATTTAGTTAATCGCATATTGGAAACCCTTTACCCGTGTCTTAAGCACGTTATAGTTGCATTTTTTGCAAACTTGATGATAACAGAAATTAACAAAGAAACATTTAAAAGATTTTCAACAGCAAATGACTTTATAAATGTTAACTTACAATTTTTTGTTTAATAACATGTTATTTAAGCACATTGTAAACATTACAAACCAAAACAGAGTAAAGGCGAATGTTATTCTTAAAATTCATATCCCTGCAGTTTCTTTGATTTAAGATGTTCATGTCACTAAAAACATTATTGCTTTAAGGAGGAAAATCCAAATTCATCACTTTGATTTTCTAAAGAAATTATTCTAAAAATATATTTTAATAAATTTTAAAATTAAGATACCTCTCTTAAATAATTTCCCGCATTTTGTTGTAAGTAGAACATAGACAATACATGTAATTATTAATTTCCTAGTCTCGTTTAAAAATAAGCTGTAAAATATGTAAATTAGCTTATTTAAAAACAAGCTGACTTTGTTGCCCATTTAAACGTAAATTTCTCCAAATCATACAGTACATTAACTTGGAACGAATACCTACGGTATTCTAGTTCTTGCGGGTACAGAAGAATATAATTTACACTAGCTTCAGTTTGCATCTTTATCATCATGATAATCTCTGTGATTGGTAATGTGGGGTGTGGGGCTAGTGAAAGCTGCATGCACACACCTTTGGGGCCAGGAACCTCAGGCCAAAGACATTTATGATTGGATATTTGCAGTATGAGAGTATTTAAAATGTTCGAAAGGCCTCCCGAGAGGTCGACTGTAGGAGAAAAGAGCTGCGAGTTTCTCAGATTCTTACAAAGTGGGATAAAAGATAGATAGACAGATAGATAACCTTTGTGAGCTGAATTAACCATTTTCGTAATAAGCAAGCTTACTCTTCGACTCCCAAGAATGTGATTCAATCACCTTATCTTTCTTAGTTTAATAGAGAATAAGTTATTTTAATTTGAAATTTCATTTCCTAAATAAATGTTTTATATTTTTAAGTTAAGCATTTTTTCTTGCATCATTAAATTTCTCTCCGAATTGAAGATAAATTATTCAGTTAAACAAATGCATAAAAGAAATTGCAAAGTTTGGGAAAGTTTCAACTCAGCTTTAAGAATCAGGCATAAATTTAATTATTTACGTTCTTTTAAGAAACTAATTAAATTTGATATTTAAGACGCATTAGATGATTAATCTGAAATGAAAGTATCAGAATTTCATAAAATTTCGCAGTCAGTTCAAAGATAAGAAAAATCAGAACAGAATATATCACAACTTTTTTCTCAGTTTAGAGATTACAGTTAGTCGCTTGATTTCTAGGAATTTAAAATGAATTACATAACATTAAAAATTAAAATATGATTTTAACCCATGTTCCATCTTTTTTCGAAAGCAAGTAGAATTTTAGTTAGAAGAGACTAAAAAATACTTTTATTATTACATACTTAATTTGCATTAACATTAAAAATATAAATACATATACATGCAGATTTAAAACTTCGGTTCTGTGACTTTCATAACTGAAAACTTATCTTTAATTCCTACAAATGAAGCTGCTAAACTTATTAAGAGCAGAATAATCAGTATTGTATTAATGTAGTATAAGACATTCCACAGCATGTTTTTCTCTATCATCTGCAAACTTTTCTGCTGAGTTATAAAAGTACATCCATAGAATTCTTTTTGTCGTCACCATGGAATATATAAAGAATACAATCTTAGAGCTCACTTACAGTCTGAAACTGCAAGCTCAACCCACACAAAATTGACATAGTTAGTTTCTCGTTCATTCGGAAGCAGAGAATCTGTTCTACCTTGATTGGTATGTATCACCTCGTTTACTCGTTCTTATATCAGTTGTAAAGAAGAAAGACGATGTTGCTGAGGTCTTTTGTTAGATATTTTGAGATACTCGTTTAGAAAGTGAAATCAGATAGGCTTTGGAAACATTACTACTAATAAAACTGCAAATAATGATAACTGAATTTCCCTTACGCCATATTTTGAACTCTGTTTCACATGTGGAAAAGAATCTATGACTTTATTGCTTAGAAAACTCCAAATTAGTTTTTAATTTAGAAGCCATAAAATGTAAAGACTCTGTGTCCGACGAGAATCAACTGAAAGAAGACATTTTCTGTTCATATTGAATAATAGGCTAGGAAGCTCAATTGAACCTATCTTTTAGTCCATAAAAATAAGACTTCCAAATTTCTGTTTCAGATTTCTGTTCAAAATAATTTCGAAGCAGATATGTTGTATGCTTCATTGGAATTTATGTGGCAGTACTATAGTTCAACAACCTTTTCTGTGCTTTTCAAGAAATTGTTTCCCTTCTAACGTGAATCCAGTACTTTGTTGCTAAATTACATTGAATTTGTAGGCTATTTTGAAAGAATCTTTGAAAACCTCATCCTTTGGAAAACTTATCCAAAGCAAAATCTTAAAATCTCATATTTCTTTACGAAAACATCCTCATACTCATGACTTCTGGTTCAACACGTTCTTTAACATATAATGATAGTAAATCTATTTATTTCTTTTTAGTTATTTTATAATGCGCATTATGTATCGTAAGAAAGAAGATAAGGAATAATCACCTTGTATATACTGACATGTGTATCAAGATCTTGCAGTTCTAAGATCCCTTACCCTCCTAGATTTTACTTTAATTTTTTTCAAAGCTTTGTTTAAATTCTCGACATTTTTTTTCTGGTCCTTTAGAGATCTCTAGAACTAACCGCAGCTTATTGAGACAGACAAAGATCCCAGTGTGCACTTTGTTTAGTATAGCGTATTTTATTCATTTCACTTCCAAAGTAATCATCAGGCACTGCGACACCTTAGGTAACACTCCAGAAATCAAGAGCATGATTTTGGGATGGGACATTTCGTTTTTAAATTAGTTAATAGTTCCTTTCAATTCATCTCTTTTACATCTAATTTTTAACTCTTTTTTGGTCAGGTTACATTTTATCTGTTAGTTCCTTTATACTCAAAGCTGTGCTTGTATACAGGGTGTTGTATAATTTGCATTCAAAACATCAAATAGTGAGCAGAAGCAAAGTCAAGAAATAACGTGGGGAATAAAAAGACGTTTTAGCCACTTTATTTACAGAAAAAAAATGTTTGATACTTACTGCAGTTTCCAAAATGAACGATTACGAACTGAAATACTTCGACGAAGTAACTAATGACTTCGACGAAGATGTGATTGCATACACTTTGAATGATGCCCGGCATATCACACACATCTGCTTCAGCGGCGTTAATTCTGGGGACAAAGACTCAAGAGAATTAATCTGCGTCTCTGCTTGTCGTAAATGAAATCAGTCATTGCAGTTTCTTATCGTTCATTTGAAAAACGTTTTGTAAATATTTTGTAATTGTATATTTCTTGTAAACATCTGCGATTAAAACCACTTTTCGGTTTCTATGATCTTTGTACTCATTGTGTTTCCGCATTCGCATTTAAGATTTGACCACACACTGTATTATAAAGTTGCTATTTTTAACATTCTCTGTCCACCTCAAAGTTGTAACTATGAATTGTTTTATAGCCTGTATACGCCGTGTCGACAAAGTCCTTACGCGGCCTTTATTTTACTAACCTCTGGTCATAGATAGTGGTCAGTTAACCACGGCTCGCTCGCTGCATGCGACTCTTTAGCCTTGTGAGTGCGGTGTTGCCACGAATCTATTTCAACTACTTAGCCAAGTATCACACATCGTTTGTTCGGAAGGACAACCATTTGGAACAGTACTTCTGCTTTGTCATATTGGCATGAAACAGCTAAATACCCCAGATCACTTTAGTGTTAACATCTAAAGAGAAACTCTTTCTCCATTGCAAACGTGAAGACTACCAAAATTAGCCATTTTCAGCGTAACTAGCGACATATTTAAACACGTTTAACATTCAGTAACTATTCTTGGAGCAAGATAAACATGGCTATCGAACGCAGTGTCGAAACCGAAAGAACGTTTCGTTTTAGGAGAATCTATTTTTGCAGCTGCTTTCCTCATCAAGACACAGAAAGACAAAAGAAAAACATGGACAAGACAATTGCTGTTGAGAAGTATAGCTCTGGGTTATTATATAAACTTAATGCTTGAATTAGCATTATATGTAAGAGCCATTTTTATTTAAATATATACATATGTATATTCATTCTGCATGCTTCCAATGTTTTACAAATAAAATGTAGATTGTTTCTGTGAAACGTACTTAATACTTTCCATAATGTTTAAAAGAGCGTATTAATATACATTTTTATTTGCATAATTATGCTTATATAAGATGAAAAATGTTAAATTATACATGTATACTATATATATAGTAAATGTTTATATTTAACTAACAGCACAAAAATGCAATAATAAACTCTCCAGCGGTAAACGTATGTTCTTATTCAGGCCATTTTTCTGTGAGATTCTGAGCAACTGTGATGTATTCATTTCGCTTAAGTAACGTTTTGGTATAATTAGGACCTGTAACATCCTATAAACACCATCTTTGCATCCCTTCTTCGATGAGTTCAGATTCAATTTCGGAAGGCCACTTTCTACCGTTGCAGTCCACCATCCAGAATGCTGTTTTGCTTGATGATGATGATAAGAGATTCAATGCTGGTAGCTGATTGACAGAAAACGAAAAACTTAAAAATTTTTGCCGAAGAAAGAAAAATATCGTGCGTCTATCTTTTAGTAGAAAATCAGATATAAAAACTGTCCGAAACAGTTTTCATATAAAACCAATGGATGCGTGATATGAGCCATACGTTCGAGCGTGGATTCAGTTGGGTTGACGTAGCAAAAGAGGGCGCGGGTACGTAGCGCAGAGGAGGCACAAGTGACTAACGCACGAGTTGAACGTGAGCGAGCCGGTCCTTAGCTTGTCAGTCAATATGTATAATGATCAGCATCTGACATGCCGAAAAGTCTCACGCAAGCGTCGAGACTACCTACTCTGCGCGTTCAGCTGCTCCTGTCTTTCAACCAGCAACAGATCTAACTAGTATTTTTAGCATAACCTTAATAAGATGTTATAACTTTGTGTTGTTACTTTTATTGTTATGAAACAAAATACGGAATTAGGTGCCACCTACTTCATATGGCTGCAAAGAGAAAAGGATATGGTTCACTTTTTGGTCGTTCACTATTTCGTCTACGGATCCTAAAGATGAACTTTTAGGATTATTGCCACTGAAATGTCAAACACGCGGCAAGGATATTGCAAATGCTCTCATTGAATGAATGGAGAAGCATCATATTCCATTCCATGCCATTGTTTTAGTTTCAATAGATAGGGCAAAAAGTATGACCGGTGCGAGAAAAAGTTTTGTTTCTATTTTGAAAGAAAAAAATAATACTAGATACTTGTATACCATTGAACCACTTATCAAAAACTTTTATGCGCAGATATTTACAGAAGAAATTTGCAATGTTAGGGAATTGGAGATCAAGATTGTCAATGCAATTGTAGCTAAAGTTCTTTATCATGGCCAATTTAAAGAGGTTTTAATTGCAATGGAGAGTGAATTCACAGATCTTCTGCAGCATAAAATGGTGCGTTGGTTTTCAAAAAGAAACGTTTTAAACCGTTTTGCTTTCTTATTATTAGAAACTGAAGCATTTCTTCTTGGGAAGTGTGTTGATTTTTACGAACAAGCGGACGATCAGTGGATCAAAAAAGTTTATTTCGTGGCAGATGTTTCATCTCTTCTAAATAATTTTAATCGTTAGGAACAGGGAAAGAAAACACAATCCTTCAGATGCTGCAAGAAGTCATTTCATTCGAAAACAAATTACTCCTTTTTTCTCAAAATTTTGAAAGAGAAGCATTAATTCATTTCCCAAGCTTGTTAAAACATCGCCAAGGAATTAATGCGGTGATTGGCATTTATTATTTCAAAATAACAATTTTAAATATGAGGGAAGTTTTTCTGTAGAGATTTCAAAACTAAGAATAACATAACTACATTAGCGTTTGTTAAAAAAATCTCAGTGCTGACTTAAGAGAACTGAATTTTTACTCCTTTTAATACTGATATTTACGCTTTCAAAATGCAATTACTGTAGTTAAAAAACAAAGAATTATGGAGGTTTATATCTGAAAGCCTTAACACTGATAAGGATAAATTGGATGAAGACATGATAGCTTTCGTATCTGGAAGAGTATTTCTGACTCATATGATGAGTTAAAAAAACTAGCATCTGCATTTTTTCTTTGGCGCTACATTTTCAAGCGAATAATCCTTTTCAAGCATGAATCGTAACAAATGTAAACTGAGAAATTGTCTTATTGACGAGAATCTAGAATCCTGTTTGAAATTAAAATCAACGACATGCAAACCTGACTTATCCAAACATTCCAATGAAACACGAAGTCATTAATTGTTCTATTAGTAAGAGTATTTTGTCATATTTTTATGTAAAATATTTTTGTCAATAAATAAAAATATTATTATTATGATGTCTAGTTTCATTTAATGTTAGTAGCTAGTTTAAAACGATAACTGAAAGCATGCTTCTTGAAAAGAAATTAGGTTCTCAAAAGAAATCTCAGTCGTTGTACTGCTGACCTTTGGACCATTTGACTGATGAGTCTGGCGACTTCTGTCAAAGATACATACTTCGCGTTACCCAAGAGTTTTAGATAACGCAAAATTCATGTTTCCGCACTTTTAAATTTAAAGAGATAAATGCTGTAAAATTTACGAAATCTAACTTTTTATATGTTCGTCCGGTCTTTATACTTAAGAAAATTTTGTACTCGTTCTAAAAAATAAAAAAACGAAAGCGTAACTCCCGTGAGATGAATTTGACCGAGATATTTAATTTAAAATTTATAATTTTTGGCGTCATTTTCAATTTGCATTGACGGGTCGGTTGTAACTAAGTTAGAATAATTCGCAGTTGGTTTTTTACGCCTTAAAATTCGTTCAATGATGTTCGTTTGTGATTTATTAATGTCTTTAATTTATAATTTTGTTCTATTTGGCATGTTGAACGAATTTTCACATAAATAATTTATAAGTTTTCAAAGTCTAAAAATACATTAGTAATATTCTCTTCAAGTTTTAGTACTTAGAATCATAATGTGGAAATACCACAAAAAATATAATAAAGTACAAATACTTTTCATTTTTAATTAATACAAATAATACAATAAGTCAGTTACGTACCAATACTGAAGTTTGCAAGTGTTTTCTGGAACAAATATTCTATAAGATTCTGTGAACAAGATTTCCATTCTGAAAAATATTTATATTGATCAAACTTGTTCGCCATACTCTGCATAGAAATGCTTGTCGCTTAATTTTTTAACATAAGAAACCTTTTCCTGAATTGTGTAGAGCCATTAGGTTATTTAGGAAACAGGAGTGATGAAAAATGAGCCACGCCTTCGCCGGGAATCGAAGCACGGACCTCTCGGTTACGCTTCGACCGTGCTGACCATTACACCACGAAGACATGCCAAGAAGGCGGGAGAAATACCTTATATACTCCCCTTTTTAAAGAGCGACTAAGGATTAGAGGCCCCAATCGCTAAATCGTGGTGGAGGAGATACATCATTCACAACCTTTTAGTTCGGGTGCCGCTTGTAGAGTTATTAGGTATTTTTAAAGCAGGAGAAGGGACAAATGAGCAATACCCTCTGCCGGGAAACGAACCGCGAACCTCTCGGTTACGCGTCGAGCGTGCTGACCACTACATCACGAAGGCATGCCAAGAAGGCGGGAGAAATACCTTATAACTGATATTCTATTTTTGTTTCCTACCAATGCAAATATTTCTCTCTTCAATTTCCCTATGGCCCCTGAATATGATCACCGAATTTATTATCAAATATCTGGGCCAACTTTGTCGAACACAATCAAACATTTTACGCATTATTTTTCATAACAAGTGCAACAAATCGTAAAAAGTGCTGGCAAAGGACTTCATTGGACACTGTTTATGTGCATACATATATAAAGAATCATAGTAATAGGCCAAAATTAAATACAATACGTATATATATATATATATATATGTGTGTGTGTGTGTGTGTGTGTATAGTATTTTAATTGCGTAGGAGGAATCTAGTACTTTTATCAGCTTGCGGCTATAGACAGGGCTGAGTGCAAAGGCATGATGGCGCATTTAACACAACTGAGCTTGAAGAGTATCAGTCTTTATTTTCACAAATATCAAATCATCTTAGTAGACATTTATGCAATCACAGTTAAGTACGATAACTTTTATGTACACTGGTTTTAAAAGTACGACGTAAGGATCTTAGACAGAAAAAGGCATAAGCGGCGTAGACGTGTTACATGGCAGAAGTCAGGAAAAGGAATGAATCACGTAATTGCTTGCGAAGAGTATTTATACCAAGTAGGTGCATAAACTATAGCTAATCTGTGATTGGTTAATTTTGGGTTTTAGTTTCATTTTTCAAGCAGCGTTATGTAACATGGAAAGATCTCGAATATGGGAGAACAGATGAATTTAGGGGGAGAACATAAAATCTAGAGTAGTTAAATTTGAGGTCGCCAGTCGTTGCTTAAATCTGTGCGTAAAAAGTGCGTTAAATATATATATATATATATATATATATACATATATATATATAATTCACCTAATTTTGTTGCAACACACTCTCCTCCCTGTAAAGCAGAACAGTAATATCAACGACAAAATTCATACATGAAAGAAATTTAGACATGCCAGAAGAAGCGCTTAAATTGTAAAAGATTTTAAAAATTTTATATTATAATTCCTTAAAAACAGTTTACGTAATGAGAACGCATACTTCTCGGAAAAAAGGAGAAAACTGGCAAGTGTCGTAATTTCATATAATGTAATGAAAAAGGGTTTTTAGCAATTATATCTATTGACAAACAGAAAGAAACCAACACACATCGCACAAAGAAAATTCCTGAAATTTTGTAACAAAGTATGGTTAGTTTCAATCATTTCAGTTAGGAATCTTAAAACAGAATGCGTACTATAAAATATCGCCCTAACTTGTGATCTCGACTATTCTACAATCATTTAAAACCTAGGTATTACGACAAGTTAGATATGTCCTTTTACTGTATCAATTTTCATTTTATTTGCCTGTTAAGTCACTCTGGATGGTACAATAGTCACCAGCGTCTGACTGCTAGCCTAAAATGAAAGGTGCGGTTTCGACTTCCGCTTGGCTGCATCTGTGTTGTCCTGCCCTCCTCGCGGCTGCAATGTCGGTCGTCCTTGTGATGAATTCTGAGCAACACTCTAAATGATGAGCAGCTAAATCACCAATGTATTCTTTCATTATCAACAAATGCTTAAGAAGCTGTTGTCCGATATTTGAAAAGGCATTATATTAGAAGGAAAATTTAGACTCAGTATAATTTAACTGTTATTATAGAATCATATTAAATATTTAGGGTCATTACTGCTTATCAGTGTACCGTAATTTATCAAATTTCAGTCATTACTTCAAAACTGGACAAACTAAAACTTCAAAAAAATGTAATTAATTAGAGATGTTACAAAATCTTAGGCTTGTTGTAGTAACGTCCTGTAGATGCACCAAAACTCTTAATTTTTTTTTCGTGCTTGAAATTCTTGTTCTCGTGAAAGGAACCATAGACAAAGCAAAATCGGTTTATCTTTCGGTTAACTTTGATGTAAATCGGTTAACTTTGATGTAAATAATAAAGCTCTTAAAGTAAATAACTAGGATCAATGATGAATTTAAAATATTTTTTTCCTAAAATTGAATCTTTTTACCTTTAATAAAGTCTAGTGTGAGACTTGAGAATTTTTAACTTATAATTCATTAAACTGAGCTATTTAGAGAATGGAAACACACTTAAAGCAATCTTTAAATGTGAAAGAGATCCCGCCTTTGGAAATTTATTTAAAGAAGAATAAAAAGAATGAGAGGCAAAGTCTCTTGTAAATATTTTGGATTTTAATGGATAGAATTGAAACTTAACTAGATTTAGAGAAATCACAAACATTTAGAGGAAAGTAATGCGTTTTTTAGAAAGGAAATAATTTATTAAATGATCGATGTACCATTTTTACAGTTCTTTTAAAAAAGTTTATATAATAAATCCAGAAGTGCTACATAAAAACTGAAAATTTCTTTGAAAACATTTATTCAGTTTGAATAGAATATCTTCGTCTTCTTTGTTAACAACATAACAAATATTTAAAGGCAACAGATAACTGTATTTCAGCAATCAGTGCAACATAAATTCTTATGAAATGCTGAGAAAAAAATATCCTCTTTCACTGCTTGTAAAAAAACATGCATGAATCTTGGATAGCAATTTTAAATTAAGTCTCATAAATATTCGTAATTAAGAACAGACAATTGAGCTTTAATTTGCTACCTAAAAAGAGGTTTCAGATCTTAAGAATTGCTTATGATGTGAAATAATACGAAATGATACGTTTATTCTTGTTATAATGCCAGCCAGTAGACAAATTGCTCTTAGATACCTGAAAATATCGAAAGGAGGCTGGAATGCCGCTAAAATGCTGAAAAAAACCCAAATGTCTTAATACTTAGCAGTTTACATCTTAAAAATTAATAGCACATTAGAAAGAAAGTTCTGAAGGTCCTCCTCATGCAGTATAAAATCTTCAGGTACGCATGATACGATTTTCACATATTTTTAAAGGTATTAAAAACAATTCACCCGAAGCTAACATTCTAAGCTTAATTTCAAAGAAAGCTGCTTATCAGTGTACTGTAATTCATCAAATTTCAGGAAAAGACTAAGAAAAGATAATAAAATAAGATTCATGTCAGCTATGATTACAAGTTTAATCTTTCTTTCTTGTAAATTTCTATTTTACTCAACTTTATTAAACCTTGCTTTCGATCACATGGTATTCAATTCTAAATGACATGGTTTTCGACACTGTTATACTCATCTTGTCAAATAACATGTTTTTTAAAAGGTTCACCAGAACTTTACGCATTTTATTTATTTACGCGGTAAAATGAAAAGACACAAAATTAATTATTGGTATTCATAAATGTGGTTATCTCGAATTACTTCAGCTCTATAAATCAACAGAAAATATTCTCTAATTCTACTAAGTTATTGCTGTTATTTCATTACCCGTTAACTTGAATTCCGTATATTTTATCTTGCTTTTATTAGGAATGAAGCGAAACAACTTTTCTTATTTTCAGACTAAATTCAAATCCACACTGCTCTCTCATATGAACTAATCTAATTATTTAAGTAAAGTGTTTTTTTTTTCAGTCATCTGATTTAAAGTAACATAATTTACATTAAACTTGAAATCTTGCGAAATATTATAAATCAGTGTTAATTATTTTGTGCTTCTACACTTTCTTCGGAGAAAACATGTAAAATCATCCGGAACAAAAATGTGAAATGATAGATTCATGAACCCGAAAATAATCGAAACAATTTTACATTCAGAAACGTCTGTCTCCTCTTTTAGCCTAACAGTTTATGTGCTTCAAGCGATCATTTCTTTTATGCTATTCCCTCAGCTTTAATGTTAATTCCCTCAGCTTTAATGTTAATTTGCATGAATATAGCCCCTCCCTATGCTGCATATACTGGCTTCGTGGTATACTCTGACATTTGAGACTCTGGGGGCATAAAATACATGGATCCGTTTCCTACTGCCCGAAAGGTGAGCATGTGAATGCAGGGCAGACACCCGGACGGCTTTTTATGACAAATCGGGTATCGTCTGGTACCCGCAACTATCTAGTTGAGCACAACCACCCGGCGTCCAATAAAGGCGGTACAGTAATATTAAACATATAGGGACTGCCAGAAAACGTAGATTTACATAGATTTAGGTGCTTGATACAAGTGTGTAAGTATACTTTTGGGTGAACAGATGGTAGTGGTTTTATGTTCCACAGGCGTATACTACAACTGGCCAGACATATGCTTAATACATATCAAAGCACATACATATCAATTACATATATCCTGCTATTAAACATATACATACTATTAAATACGATAAATATTCGAAAAACAGATGCCTACGAAAATATCATACACATCATGATATATACTGTCCAATAGGACAGCCTTCACTGCATGAAGATAAGAATAATAAAAGAGGTAAGAATTATTTCCTACCTCCATGCTCTGCTCTCCGAAAAGTAGTGGGGTATGCCATATGAGTAGGTAGCCCGAAGATCAGAAACAATTTCTATCAGCCCCACACCCTTCGTGATCTCCGTGCCTCCGGGATTGGTGAACCTGGAAAGCCAGTGTAGCATCGGGTCTGAGGACAGAATTCAAATTTATGAAGTCCACCGCCTATGGGATTCCAGAGGTGCGTGACAAGTAAGACTTTCAAAATTCCCTGGGATGGAGATGCTCTAAGCTGTAGATGTAAGCCCACCTCCTGCCTGATACGGAAGACATGCACATGTAGCGCATGAAAGTAAGCACATTTTGTGCCTGAAGGCGGCGCACGTATACAATTAGTATGATTATTACATGAATTCACAGAAACAATCATATAAAGATAGAGCATGCTTATGAAAGTTTTTAAGCTACTTTTATTTTCTCAGCTGTTGGTCGTAGACGTTGAATCCGATGCAGAAATTCTTCAAACATGGCGAATATGCATGGTGTGATACTTCTGAAACTAAAATATAAATTTTGCAAAAATAACGAAATTCAACTTTTGACATGCTCCCATTGTCTTAACTGTAAAATGTAGTAAACATTTATATTAAAAAAAACAGAACTTAAGAAGTCTGAATATCGTGCGACAGAAACTGACGGAGATGTTTATGAGGTGGTATGAGAACCTATTTCCTGAAAATTCAGAGTGCTTATAACGATTGAAGAGAAAAATAATTAAATATATACCCAGCTAAAGATAAAATATCAGTTCAGGGGAAGTTTTATGATGCTAATCGACGAAGTGAGGGAAGCTCATATTCAAACTGCCTTAAACGTTTTGATGACTGCAGTTTTGTTTTAAGAAGAAAATTCCATTTACAAAGTCTTACGAAATTCATTTTCAAGAATATAGTGGCAGGTGGAAGTATTAGCTTTTCGTCAACTCGTAATATTATCTTCATAAATTTAATATTAAAAAATTGCTGTCCAATGAAATATTTGCATCATTATTAAGATTATGACTTAAAAGTAATAAAACAGCCTGGGCATATTTATCCATTTTTAACATATGAAAATTTATAAATTATTTGTGTGAATATGCTCTCTGAATAACAATTTTTTAAAAGAACGACTAAAATATTACACAATATTAAATTCCAAAAAAATGTCACTGGAAGACCTTAAATTGAAAAAAAAATATACCAATCTCGAATTATCCTGATTTAACCAACTCTCGAGGAAAGAGATAAAAATAGTTAACGAACAGTATGAAAAAATCACAAACTATGAGAGATCACTCGCACGGTTGTCAAACGTTTTGCATTCTATTTTTAAGGAATGATTATGAATTGTGCTAATATAATAATATAAACTAGGGAACCATGTATAACTATATAGACTGGGGAAGTTAGATTTCGCAATTCTTTACAAAACTAAAAAATACCATAGCGTGAAGATTTACATCATTTAAAATACTTTTGTTATAGGAATTATATGCTGTTGCAAAATAAAGGTCGTTTAATGACGTTTATGAACATACTATATAATGAATGAGAAAACTGAAGTATTACAGAGAATGGATTGCGTAGTAATGCATTTGAATACTGTAGTGAAATAAATTATAATTCACCGCAAGAAGAAATGAATTCAAATTCCAAATGCCAATAACATGAAACAACTTTTTAGTAAGCATTGGTCCCTTGAATGAATCTAGGACAAAGAATAGATGGCTAATAAAGATGCAGTACGAAATGTTATTGCAATAAGCGTTTTTTTCAAGTTGGTGGCGATAGAAATGATGAAAACTTGTATCAAATAAAAACACTTCATATATGTAAGAATATTAAACAGAATCCAATGCAAGCTGGAACTTAAAATAGAACTTAATGGAACTTTAAAATGTACAAAATAGTTTTATTCTGCAGAGGAACAATAAATAACACTAATAACAAATGCAAAATTAGACAAAATATAAGATAAAAGCCGATATGCACACTGGTTATCATAAATTAAGGAAATATCACAAAAATAGCGATAACTCCCTAAAAAATAAGCCAAACTATGTAAAATTTGAATATGATGCCAAGTAACAGTAGCTGAGTAAAACTGAAATATGCAAATTAGTGGCTCTGCACTACGAATACGCCATCTGCAAGAACCATAAAAGTCTGTTTGAGAGCAAGCCCACACATTTCACTGTGATAGTGACATCAGAAATCTGAGATAGCCAATTCGTAACAATAACCTCCACGCATCATTTGTCTGCAGAACAGCGATGGAGAGCCATTGGGAGACTAGATGCAGGACAAAGTCAAACAGAAGTGGTCAGATGGTTAAATATGAGTCGTTCTGTGGTTCATAGACTTTGGAGGCAATTCCAAACCACAGATTCGGAATCTAAGAAGTTCAGCCAAGGACGGCCAACTGCTATGACGAGCGCCGATGACTGATATTTGACATTATGTGCACGCAGGAGTAGAACCGTTTCTCCGACTCTTCTTAGATTCTCCCTTGGTTCAGCCACCGAAAGGTTGGTGTCAACGTTGCGCGTAGAAAGTTTCACGAAGGTGGTCTGTATGCGAGGCGACCAGACATTTGCGTGCCGCTCACGTCACACCACAGGAGGGACCGTTTGCAGTGGGCACGACAACATGTCCACTGGACGCCTGATCAATGGAGGGTTGCTCTCTTTATGGATGAGTCCAGGTTTAGCCTAGAAAGCGATAGTACGCGTTAATTGATATGGAGAGAAAATGGAACCCGTTATCATCAGTCAAACATCCGTGAAAGAGATGAATACGGAAGAGGCAGTGTCTGTGTCTGGAGTGGCATCTCTCTGGGTGGACGCACAGACCTCCATATCTTTCCAAGGGGAACCGTGAATGCTCAGGTTTATGGAGATGACATCCTTGATGCTTATGTGCGCCCATATGCCGGGGTAATAGGTTATCCTTTCCTGTTACAGGACGACAACGCAAGACCACACAGGGCTCGCATCGTAGATGATTATCTTCAACAGGAAACAATTATGCGCATGGAGTGGCCAGCTCGATCCCCGGACTTGAATCCCGTCAAGCACGTTTCGGATGCTTTAGGTAGACGTCTAACTGCTCTCAATTTGCTCCCTCAAACCCTTGCTGCGCTTGCAACTGCTTTGCAAGAACAATGGCTCTCGCTTCCTATGGAACTGATAGACCTCATAATTAAAAGCATCACACATCGCTCTATGTGCTGTATTGCTTCTAGAGGCGATCATATTCCATACTGAAGGTACATTTCCTATAGCAAACTGACACCTTCAATTTGTTCATTTTATATATGTGCTAATTTCTATACTACCATAATTTTCTGGTAATTTCTTTTTATGTTATTTGATGCCATGCGTGTTGTATATTGTGTACCTAGGTGTTGTATAATGTGGGTAAGTTTCATAAAATTGTACGTGTAACGTTTTCAGTAATCGTGATTTCTGTGAATTTTCCTTGATTTATGATAACCAGCGTACCTTCCCCGACGGCCCTATGTAATAAAAGTACCTGCAAACTAAAGTCACCCAAAGGTTTATTTTTTCCCTATTTTATTTGTAATTGTGATACTAATTATAGCACATACGTTTTAAAATTATCTGGATTAAGTCACACTAATTTTAAAAAATATATTTTAGCATGCTTGTGTCTTATGATTTTAAAAGTCTCTTACATAGCATTAGTCCGTATTTAAAATTTTCATACTATTATGCCTCTATTTAAGAAAAAACTAATATTAAAAGGAGAAAATAGCTTTCTCTTTAACCTATACTGTGATATTCATTACCCCAAAATTACCCTAAAATTAGGAACTTTGCTGTATTTAATAAAGTAGGTGGAAGTTCTGCTGATTCTGTAATACACTATCTAAAGCCAAATGTATATGTTCATATCTATTCATTTGTCTATTTACATATGCTTTATTGACTTAGGGAACAAGAGTTTTAAGTACACACTCATGTATTGTATATATAAAAATCTCTTTTCCCTTTATTTAATGATGCTTGTCTGAGGATAATTGAATGTAAGACCATGGAAAGCTCTATTACGCATTTCATTACGAACTTATGCGTAGAAAATTCCTAAGTTGCGTTTCCAGCTGGAAAGGCTTACAGAAATTTTTAAATCTTGCAAGATCCGACTTTAAATTATTTTTTGAACTGTTCCCAGTATGCATGCTTGGTGCTATAAAATGAATGTTACTTGAATAAAATACACAAAACAAAAGTCAAGTGAAATTCATTTAAGTGAAATTCTCATTTAAATTCACTTAAAGAGTGCATTTAAAATTATCATCCAGTTACGAAGAAATCCTTTTTGAACAACAAGTTTTGAAATGCTTTAAGACTAGTCTCATAGGAAAAACAAGAAGTCATCTGCGTGCTTCACAGACTAAATCACGGTACAAATTTTATTTTACAACTTACGTGTATATTAAAGAAATTAATTAAATGCTACATCGTAATTCATTTTGATGTGGTCATTAATTTGCTCTCTAAAGAGATTTTTCTCTCTACGTGTGAGAAGTTCTACGCAACTTGCTTTGTTAAGGGGGGGTATCTAAGTCGAACTTACGTAACTTTTTTACTTCAAAAATTTAATACAGTATTTTAAAATCATTTCATTTATTCAAAAAGGATGAATGAAATGAAACTGTTGTTGCTTTAAAAAGTAATTAAATATCATATTTAAGGTTATTACATATATTTTATACAATTCTTTATTTTACATTGTAGGTAGTATTGTGATGTATTTTTGCATCATCAGTGTTTTTACTGTAAGTGAAAAGTCACGTCAAATTACTTAGAATTAATTCCCCCTTTTTAAGGGTCGAAAATATAAATGATTATGAAATATCATTTATATTATTATATCTGTTGCTGAAATCTAAATAAACAACATAACCATCTCAAGGATTTGTATGAACATCCAAAGTCGTTAAGTGTATAAACGCAAACACATATAATTTAAATATGAATTTTAATCTAATTAAAAGTCATTGCTCATGAATATTGCTAAATAAACAGTAATTTACTGTTTTTAATGTAATTAAACATCAATGTTCATAAATATTGCTAAATAAACAGTAATTCACTGTTTAGATATACTCAGCAAGCCGCAGATTTTGACAGGATTCTTTTCTTAGAGCATAATTTTAATCAACTGTATAAAACCAGAAATGTATTAAGCATCGAGATGCAAATGTAAAACGCTCGGATATTTTCTACAGAATTATTTAATAATCTTAATCCTTGACCAGTTTAAAATTAAGCACTGTTTTAACTCGCCTTTTGCCATCATTTCGGCATGCTGTCTAACATATCGAAGGGATTCTTCTGAATCAAACTCAAAAGACAAATTATAATATATAGCAGGCATCTAAACGATAAAATGCTTCAACATAATTGACGCAGTAAATTGATATAGGAATTACAGCTCTAAAACTGATAGCAAAATGCCCGACAAATAATTTTCGTTGATTAAACTCAACGCATCATAAATATGTTTTTTTTTCCCTCAAAAGAATTTATTTTTAATATCAGAATTAGATTTTAGAAACAAGTAACCTAATATGGTTTTGTTTTCGCATAAGGGATGTTTAGATTGTTTTGTATTCATATGAATTTCTTTATATGTATACTACTTTCTTAATTTCCTGATGCGCGTCTCTAAAGAAAATTCAATCAACTTTCTTAGAGGTTCCTGATAAATTTATGAACTCAGATGTATTTCTTTTAGTTTTAATTTATTACGTAACACTATATTGCAAAACTTACCTTGAAAGTAATTGATCATTCTACACATCGCTTCTCCAAAAATGAAATTTCTCAGAAGACTCCCAATCAAAGTGAACGGCATGCAGAAAACACCCAGCAACAAGTCGCTGATGGCCAAATTCAGCAAGAAGACATTCGTTACAGTTCTCATTCTTTTATTTTGGGCTAATGTTAGTATGACCAAAGCATTACCGACAACGGATAAGACGAATATGGTTGAATACAAGAAAATTATAAGAGGAGCATCATTAGGTAAAGTTGTTCCTTTGGAACGGCTGCGCCCAGTCACGGTAGCGTTGAAATCTAAAGCATCGCTATTATTTATGAAAGTATTTCGTATGTCCAAAGTCCCGGAACTTCCATCGGTATTATTAACAAATTCCATGGTTAATGTAATTAAATACAAAGAATAAATTATATTTTATCAGTGGTTACTATTCTAAGCATATTAAATTCTGGAATATCTGAACACAATTTTTCTTTTCAAAATTCAGATACTTAATTTTCAGACGTTATTTGACAAAATATAATAAATAAGCAGATTTTAATTCAAGGAAATAAAGGTAACGTATTATATGAAAAGGTGTTACTTATTTTAGTTAAATATATCTTCTAAATTATCTCAAGATAATAAGAAAGAAAGAGTCACAGCCGCTGATTATTGTTAGTTAACAATTTATGTAATGCAACAGTATGAAGAAAGAAGTGTTTCAGCATTCCATAAGGACATCAGCTGATTTTACTGCACTTTTATTAATTAATTTGAGGGCGCAATTGGCATAACAGTTCTAGTTCAGATAACGTGTAAAATTCTCTTAAATGTTACAATGCACAGATAGCTTGGTCAAAAAATGTCTGAAACACGAATTTCACTACGTTATAGTGTAAGTAAATATAGAACACAGTTGAACGATTCTCCAGAAAAGTGTTAGTAACAGATTAATGTGATAAATTCTTCAATAACTAAAGTGAATTATTAGTAGTACTCAAAGCATCCAGTTCAAAACATTTATAATACTTGAGCGCAGTGATTCATGAAAAACAAACATTAAGTTTTATAAAACTCAGTTCTTCAAAAGAACATAATTCGTTAAATCGAAGTACTTTCAAACCAATAATTGCTATTGGCCAACAAGCAAATTCCTCGCAATTTTAATTTTATTTCCTGACCTTTTATCTCGTAAAAAACAATCAGAGCAATTTCGGCGCAGAGTACTAAAACTTTTTCAACTTTTACAAGTTACAAAATAGTTCTCCACAGAGGAAAAAAAAAGACAACGTTGATGTTTTTAAAGATAAAATTTCAAGTCTAAAGCGTAAAAGTTTGAACAATGCTCAGAATCTCTGAACACACCGCAAGGACATCGGAATCGAAAATTATGAATCCTCAGTTTTCGGCAGTCCGCATCTGTATCACAAGATTCCGCGCTCACTAAGGAATAATGTTCCGGAATGGTTGCTTCTCCGTAAAATGGGAAAACAGGCGGGACTTTGTGACGTCATGTACGACGCCCTCTAGTGCATGTGAAGCTTGAGATTACAAAAATAAAAAAGCAAAACTCAGAAGTTGAAGTTTTTTCCCGCTCCCTTTGTTTTAAAGCTTTCGGAGGCTCATTTGACGTTTGTGGTATGCTTTTTTATATTTTTAATTATCTCTTATTTCCGGAATGTGGATGCTTAATTCTGGAATGGAATTTATCTGAATGTATTAGATATCGGTACTCAGTATATTTTGTTTTTGTTTTCGCTGTGCCTTTCAACGATCGCTTTATCTCTCCTCTTTTCTCATTTTCCGGTGTCTCCCAACAAATATTTGCACTCTGCCGCGACCAAATATCAAAACCACAAGCATTACCTTAAAGAACTGAATTACAAATAAATAAATAAATAAATGAGCTAAGGAAACAATATTTACTTTTCCCAACACTTCTTGTTTGATTTAATTTAAAAAAAAATGTGGCAAAGCTATCTAAGATTTATTCATTACCTGTAAGCTGAAAAGTATGTTTGACTTCCTTAAATTCTATTTTGATCGAGACTATACGTGAAAAAGACTTTGTCTTGCAGGGAAGGGGCAAATGAAAAAAAAATATTTGTTGAGCATTAGAAAGAAAATCCTTAGTCAGAACAAACATTTGGTCGTACTTTTCTGAAAATAATATTTAAAGTTAGTACAATTTACTTTTTCTGACCATGATATTTTACAAATGAATACACGCAATGTTAATGATGAAATTGCGTTAGAAAATAAGAAGTAAGTATGAGCCCCAAAACACGAAGTTTTATTTATTTTGTGAGGGCTGCTCTGTGGAAGACATATAAAAGGAAATAAGATAACAATTGTCTTTGCTTGTAATTCCCAATGTAGCTAAATTATTCTTCACTTTGAATTTGAGCTTTGAAAGCAACAATCACTACATCACAGCTTTAGCTTGTCGGCAGTAGGTAGTACTGCCTACCTACTAACCTAGTAGCAGTCATACTGATGTAAGAGAAATGTCACAAAAGTAATACACATACATTCTATTACCGGCGATTTTCGTTTGTGGGTGTCAGGTAGTCCACTGCTCGTAAGCTGAGACAGTTTAAATTAAATGAAAAGTCCCAGATGAAAGCGTGTAGTCTTATGCAGGCAGAACAGGAAATTCATAGACATGGTCTTTAACTGTACTTTTAAATCCAATACTAACGTGTAATTAGAATTTAGTTTAAAAGGTTTACTTCAATATAATAGAATTACACATTGAATGAAGTAGGATCCCAATTTTTCGGGGGGGGCGAAGATTAAAATTCCGAATTTCCACAACTTATATCTGACTCGTGTCCTACAGAATGAATGCAAAATAGGCTGTTTTGTATTTAAAAATCATGCTTAAGAAAAACAAATGTAATGCAAAAACATGCCTTATGATGATATTAAAAATATATAACAGTATACTTATAAGATATTTCTCCCGCCTTCTTAGCGTGCCTTCGTGGAAGGTATTTCTTCGTGGAAGATATTTCTTCGCCTTCTTAGCGTGCCTTCGTACCAGCACGCTCGGCGTATTCGAGAAGTCCGAGGTTCGAATCCCGATGAGGGCGTTGCTCATTTTCATGCCTCCTGCTCCAAAGAAATCCTTATGAGTCTACATACTTTTCTTTTTCGATACTCTCTACTTTTCCTAAGAATGTTATTTTTAAAAACTGGATACCGAATGCTCATTTTCTTGGCTAATTGAAAGCTACAAGGTACTAAGAGATATATCTTCTTTTCAAGTTTGCTTAATTTGTGTGTGGACAGCTTTTTAATTTATGCTTGGGCCGACTACAGTTTATATTTAAATATGTGAATTCACATAGAAATAAATATTTAAAATATTTGCATAAATAATGAGTGAAATTTAATGTATTCAAACATTAGTTTATACATGTAAGCAGATTTGGAGTGTATTAACCTGCATACCCAGTTAAGTAATACTTTATTTACTGAAAACATGCAGTAGTTATCTGCCTTGTGCGGAGTGACTTCGTAAAGCACTCAAGTGAAACTGGTTCAAGTTACTCATGGAAAATCATGAAAAATCAAGGCAGCCAGCCATTTCATTGACAATCGAGTTCCTGTAATAGTTTATCATTACTCAGCATTCTTCCTTAGTTACCACTGGCCGTACAGTTATATATTTATGCATTCTCATGCCTATAATATCGTAGATGCGTATGTAATAAGCACATTATACAAGTTCCAGTGTTTTAAAGACATTTTAGAGGCAAGAACCAGAAAAGGAAAATTCTGGTAAGATGGTATCAAAATATGTTAGCAATTCGTCCAACCAATAATGCATTTGACTGCCATCATATACAAAGACCTCCAATCCCAGATGGTTAAAACTGGTGAAATAGATTCGCAAGGCGAAGACGGAATGATGAGGTGGCATAGATATTTTTATGATTTTTCCCTTGCGTATCATAAAAGCGAACTCGTTTTCTTTAGAAAAAGCTGCAAAAAAAGAGCGTCTTACAGCATATAGAGTTTGAGTTTTCTATCTTGTATAGTTATAGAGTTGTCCAGTCCCATCTAATAATGGAATCTTCTCTGTATGTACGCTGTGTGCGTTTTATTAAATTTTAAATTTCAGATTAAGGTGAAATTTATTTCACTTCATTGGATCGTCTCAAAATTCATTTTGTTTAAATGTGACAGTGCCTAAATTAAACAAAGCCACCCTCTCATTTTACCATCAGCCAACGTTTTCACTGCTTTGGGGAAGGGTTAGGTTAGGTTAGGTTATTCAATTATGGCAAAGCACACGAGGGCTATCTGCCTAAGGGAGGGATGCCTTCGTGGAGGACTTTCTAAGGGAAACTGGCTCGTATACACGATACACATGGGGAAAGCCACGAAAACGCCCATGCAGCCAGCCCGTTCGCGGGATTCGAACCTCGGACCGAACTACCAATGTTCAGCGTCTTTACCGCTCGGCCGCTGGTGAGCCCACTTTGGGGAAGGTAATTGAAATCAAGTAACAGAAAAATATATTGTCATCAAATAGTATAGCTGCTATGCTTTAAGTGATAGCGATATAAGGTATTTCTCCCGCCTTCTTCGCATGCCTTCGCGATGTAGTGGTCAGCATGCTTGCCGCATAACCGAGAGGTCCATGGTTCGATTCCCGGCGAAGGCGCTGCTCATTTTTCATGTCTCCTGCTGCAAAAATCCTAATGACTCTACAGCGAAAACATCAACTTGTGTTACAGCGGTCCGGAAATTTTGATAAATTCTAGAATATTCACTTCTTTTCAGTACTATCGATTAAATTATTAGATACTTTCTCAAGATCAAAGACCACATACGTCGTGATCCCTCTTGCAATTCTACTCAAGATGTGGATTTATAGATATGCAGACACAACAGATACCTCTCTTCCGACGTGGTCTCACACGTGTTGGATCAAATTAAGATCTGGTTGCTCGTACAGCTGGCCAGTAGAGTAGCTAATTGCTTTGCTCGTGAATATACTGGTTAGCTATAGGTGTTCTGTGAGGGTAAGTTTTACTTTCCGTCAAAGCAAAGAATCGTCAGTTGCAGTCACACATATCTTATTTTAAGGATTGAAAATTTTGTCCCCATACATCTGAGCTATTACAAATCACGTAAGAAATACATGTAGGCCAGTGTGACCTCCTATATTGATTATTGCTGAAGCGTGGGTATGTTGGAGTTATTTTCCTACTTTAAATTCTCAATGTTCATTACACAAGAAGGTCAAGAATAAGAAAAACCAACTTTAAATCATATCACTATAATAAATACTGCAAGGGTGTAAATTTTGGGTGACAGACAAGATAAAACAACATTTAGTCAGTTAAACCAGTGTGTTCTAATAGAACCATAGATACCACAAGATAATACTCCAACAGTATAGTGCATCAAGCGTTGTGACAAGCATAAACCTGTTCATGTTTAAAATTAATTTTTGGGTCCAGTGTTCTAAATTATAAGTGAAAACATACAAGTTAAGTTAAATTAAATTTCCATTTATTAGAGGTTAACAAAACTAGCAACAATATAACAATATATGGTGGTGGTGGTACAAGAGTCGAAGTAAGAAAACATTTTTAACATACCCTCTTTGAAATTCACAATTACTTGTCCAGTGTTTTCTAGTCGGCCATTACATAGAAACCCTCATCGAGGGCGGGCGTATACATTATTTCAGCCATGAAAGTATCTAAGGGTGAAGGAAAAAACAAGTTAGTAATCGAGTATTTTAGAGCCATCCGCCCCTTTTCTATCTCGGCTCCCTCCTTCCTGCGTCGACGACCATCGGTGGTTCTCTCTCGGTAAGTTTTTCCATCGTTCCAAATACCGCAAACCGAGTACTGGAGACTGAGTTACTCTTTTTCATCTGGCGCAAAACTTCAGGAATCTCTCTCCCTCGTAGATCGCTGCAGACCCTTTTTCTTCTCCTCGCCAGCCCCTCGTTTGGCGATCCGAAATGGTCTAAAACCCGCCAGGTGTACGGCAGCCCTAGAAGCGGAATCTAAACAGAAAGGTGAAGGCAAGGGGGTTGGTAAGACGGCAGTTGGCGAATAATTGCTGTTTCATTGGTTACAAGCGACCCACCAGGGTCATCAACCTGACAAAGCAGGAGCTAGCCTCGCTTAGGGTCCCATTTTAACATTGTGAACGCCTGTCAGAATGCGAATCACCCAGACCCCTCAACCTTGGCGTGGCGTAGCTGCATACAAAACAAGCTAATTCAGCAGGGTGCAGATTCGCACTTGGTGAAAGATATTTTTCAAACCACTGTCTGGCAGAGATAACATTCGGAGAATTCTTCTCCAAGTAAACGTCAAAATAAAGCCGTAAATATTGATTCCCAAATGCAACGTAAAAGTTTTTTAAAAAGAATTAAGGATTTGCTTTTAAATACCAAATTAATAAAAGACCGAAGAAAATTTCTTCAGTGGAAATATAATAATTACATAGAAAAAAAAATTATGTTTTCTACAACACCAAAAATGACTTTACCACCAGAGTCAGAAAATATGGATTCAAGCTTTACCAGAAAGAGGGGTACGTTAACAAAACCAATTAAACTGTAAACACCAACTTGTGTAAAGCAAATAACTTTAAAAAAATTTTAAATTGACCTTAAGGGTCAACTTAACCAGAAATTAAACATTAAACAAACAAGTTAAGATTAAGTGTTAACTAAAGAAAAAAAATTAAGCGGTTAACCAAACTACCTTATGGAAAAAGAGAAAAATAATTACTCAAGCAACTTAAATTCAGAGTTAACCAAAACTGCCAAAAATTAAATGACAACAATTACTTTTCAACAAGGCAAAAAAAATTAAGATCAACTAAAAATTTAAAAGAAAGCAAATTAATAACTTTTAAGTCTGATAACAGAATTAAGATAAATCATTACAATTAAGATATTTTAATTCAGCAACTGAAGTATAGCTAAGTATGTATTACATAACAGGTAAGTGTCGTAACCTCGGTAAGTGTCGGATTTATAGTAATGTTAGATTGAAGATATTATGTTCCTTGCTCTCTCGGCATCATAATATGATGTAAGTAACCCTGCATATTGCACCTTGTTTCGTAGCTTCGTAGCTTTGTGCTTTACGTGATGTGTACTTTTGACCATCTCAGTCCCTGTATTCTCTCTGAAGTAATGAAAGGAAAAAAACGGTGAACATGTGGCTTATGCAAACTGTTTATGCATGAGCAGTCTTCTCCTAACCCTGTAATTATCCTTTTGACACAAAATGAACGGCAATAAGCTGAAACACTTCGCGTTTCATTGTGTTCTAAAAAAAATAGCAAAATGTGATCTTCAGTAGGAATTGGCGTGTTTGAATAGTCTAGAAATGGTCGACACTGTACTGGACACAGTCCTTCGCTATGAAACTTAATTTTACAGTCTGTGGACGACACTAGATGTCACAATTATCTAACTTGCCGCTTCAGTTTGAGATTCACTAATTTCCATTCAACCAAATAATCAGTATACTAAGAGTATCTGGCAAATGTTTACTCTGGAACATCGCTCATGGTATTTCATAGCGAAACTTCCAATGAACTCTAATGTTATACCGAAATCAGTCGCATATATAAAACTTTACAATACATCCCTGCCTTTATATATAAGAAACAACGTTTCGTAAGCAAACAGTGGAACTTTTCCTTACTTTTTTATTGCTTTTAAGATTTATCTTTCTTGTAAACGTTATTTGCGTCTTTATCATTAATTGTTACGGTAGTGTAGCAAGGAAAAACCTGATGATGAATCTGAGAAGTAAGCAATCAACAAGCATAAAATGAAATCTTCAGTTTATGTCTTATGATTTATTATTGATACCTTTTTGAGACTTTCTTTAAGTACAAGGGCTCGGTATCAAATTCAAAGTGGCATTGTATGAGGATGATGTGAAACCTGATCGGAAATAGATGAGACATCATTCATACAGTTATTGACCCCCATTAATCAAATAGTCATCATTCTTCTGTTTCTTTTCAAAATACCCTCCTTCACACACAATACATTTACCCCAGACATATAGGAAGTTTTTGGA
Organism: Stegodyphus mimosarum; assembly: GCA_000611955.2. Taxonomy (NCBI): domain Eukaryota; kingdom Metazoa; phylum Arthropoda; class Arachnida; order Araneae; family Eresidae; genus Stegodyphus; species Stegodyphus mimosarum. Next base: position 29,063 of record KK118270.1, on the reverse strand, counting down.
TTTAAAATGTAAAACCATTCTTTGAAAGATACTTTTTTTCAAAAATTGCTTCCCCTGCTTTATACTACTGATCGATGGAAAGTTCGATCTTTCGAGTCCTCTTGATAAACAAAGTGTTAATAGTATATGTTACAGTCTCTTCACAAGCAATAATATGCAAAACATATTACTGCTTACCATCGTTTCAATTATATTTCACGTTAAAACAGATTACTTATTTTATTAATTTGTTTAACTTATTTATTTACTTTTGGAAACAATGAATGACAGCTTTCATACTGGCTACTTTTATGAGTGTTAGAAATTTCCGTGAGGGAATAATCATTGAATTTTTCCATTACAATAAATAATGAAGCTTTAGGTTTTCAATTAGGCTAATGGCTATTAAATAAAGCACCCGGCCATTAAAAAATGTTTTTCAATTAACGCTTTTATGCCTAATTTTTGCTCACAAAATTATACTACATAAAATTATACTATATAAAATTAGACTAAGTAAAATTATATTACATAAAATATATGCAGCTTAATGTCAAGTACACATGGTGTCTCAAAAGGTCGTTGCCAAACTTCATATGCTGGTCTGTCATACCATGACAAACATTATTCACATAGGAACTTGTGTCCGAAAATGCGAACGGCGATCGCTAGAGGGTAGTGTTCGCAAGCGTATGAGCTGAGGAAAGAAAGGATGTTGTGAGAGGTGTTAATATGACTTTTATTAAAGAACGTAATTAAATCATAGAACATGTTCAAAATTCTTTCCATTGACTAGAATGCATTCTTTACAATGTCGAAGCATGGATTCAAGAACCCATTCAAAATGGGCAGGCGTGTCACAGCTTCCAAGATCCTGGCGAAGACAGCCATGTCCGATATTACGGTCGTCTCGTATAGCACGGGATTCATGTATCTTCACACGAAAAAATCCAGGGGAGTCAGGTCGGGGAATCGCGGTGGCCATGCGACTAGTCCTCCTCTGTCAATCCAGCGATCAGAATATGTCCTGTTGAAGTATTCCCACACAGTGTTTCTTAAATATGCAGGCGCTACATCTTGTTGAAACCAGATGTTTCAGCGTGTAGCTGCTGGAACGTCAACCATGACATCTGGCAACAATCTCTCCACAAAATGCCATAAAAATGTCCATAAAGAACTGAGTTAGTAAACCGATTCATATTTTTCCTGCAACGTCCTCGCCTGAAATGATTACCCTTCTCACTCTGTCATAAGTCTGCGAATATTGCTCCTTAGAGGTCTCGTTCGCATTTTCGGACGCAAGTTCCTACGTAAATCTTATTTGTCAAGGTATGATAGACCTCAGCATGTTATGTTTAGCAACGAACTTTTGAGACTCCTTATAAAGAAATACTATTATAAAAATATATAAAAATATACTATATAAAATTATACTGTATAATACTTACATATATATTAGATAATATAAAATACTACTAAATAATATGAATACAGTATTTCACAAATTAAATTAGCTTAAAACTTCGAAACATAGCCTGTACTTTCGATAGATATGTAAAGTAAATATTTACAATCATAAAAAATTAATTCTGTATGTACATATCAATTTGCTGGTTAGTATTGTAATACAGAAGATCTTCATTCCTCTACATTGTAACACGTTCTATCAGAAGAGGCTCTATTTGCAGAGCTAAGCGGTGTCAATGACGTAATTCGGTGATTCTTAACTTTATAAGGTTTAAAGTAATTTTAATCAGTTTCCCGTTATCTCATCTCAGATATTATTTCTACTTTTGTTTTAAATTATTATTGTATCACCCCAATTACTTTCGAATATCATTCAGAATAAAGTGGAATTACCGAGAATTACTTGCTGGGTTTGAAAAATCTGACGAGGCGTAACATAACTTGTTTGGAAACATAAAGGCTAAATGTTTAAGGCTGATGTGGATGAAATTGAGAATAGGTTATTTGAACATAGTGAATCACACGAGGGCTATCTGCCTAACGGAAGGGATGCATTGGTGGAAGACTTTCTACAGGAACCTGGCTTGTATTCATGTTACACGAGGCGAGAGGCCGAGCGGTAAACGTCCGATAGATGCCCAGCGTATTTCAAAATGTCCGAAACGGAACCTGCGGTGCCAACGTTACGCAACTTCGGGCAACTTCATTATCAGTAAAGTCCTGATTTGTTTTAAGCTTATGGTCTTTAAATGTCAATATGCGATCACAATGTATTCATGTTTTCCATCCTAATACCTAATACTTTTGTCGATGATTTTCCTGCGATTAGGCCCTTAAAACTTCCCTATCTCGTAATGATTACATTTCGAACTCTGCATTGCCATGAGATTCCAAGTTATCTAGGTGCACTTTAACCCCTAATAGAAGATCTTTTCCGCTTGCTTTGAATCACAATTTAGTTGTCTAATTCCATTAAATATACCCCACATGTATCAGAAAAAGCAGATCTAATATATTGCAAATAAGTCTTAAATTATTTTATGAGAATCTTCTTGGTTTGCTTTACACCTTCGTAGGAAAATCTGTAAACCAGACACTTTCTTGTTTAAAGTTATATAACTGTTAATTTAGCGTTATGTAATTTTATATATTATACACATGAAATCTAATGATTTATACAGTGTGTCTTGGCTGTAATTTTTAAACAGTATACATATTTTACAGTTTTCGCTTACAATGATTGGCAAAATATGATATCTACAAATATACATAGCTTTGAGAATAGTCTTAATCTTAAGTTCTCCAAAATTTAAACCCCCCCCCCAAAAAAAACTGCTTTCCCAGAATAAAATTTAAATCATACATTTTTTTAAATATGTAATTAATAGATGTTTAGCTGATTCTAATTAAATGTAAAATACTAATTATTCCATACTTAATTCTTATTTTCATTTGCATTCCATGACATTTACTTTTATAATCTGTTAAAATTTAAAGATTCTCTATAAGTGATAACCAAGAGCTTTGAATTTTCAACTTTACCTCTCCTTACACAAAAACAGGTTGTATCTGAAAATATTTAAGCAGAAGCCTCGCTAAACCGTAAAGATTCTTTTTTAACTTTTCATTTATCGTAATTTTAAGGTAAGTTAAAATCATTATAAAGCATGCCAAAATATAATCTGTATATACCTATGGAAGAAAGAAGATTTTAAGGTATTCAAATTATCCCATGTATTAAAAACCAAATTAAAATTTTCTCGAGTCTAAATGTAGCTCTTGGTAACATGTTATGTAGAAAGTAATCAACTAGTATAAAATAATTTAGTGACTAAACATAAGGCTAAAGTCATGACTGGAAAGTATTAATGAAGAACACATTTAAATCAATATAGAAAAACTTTGTGCTATTGCTACATAAGAAAATTAAACACTCAAGAAATATTTTATACGGAATGTTGCGCAGACATGCGTGTCAACTTACCTTAATAAATTATATCGCTTGTATTCTGCTTAACAAATTTATTGACATGAAGCTACTGATATGCCACCTGTCAGTTGCTGACGTATATTTTATACATATTTTTAAAATATTTTTTCGGAATAAAATAACAGATACTGGAACATTAACATACAGTACTAGGCTTACATAGAAACAGAGTATATAAAAAATTATGAAAGTTTACAAAATTTACGCACTTTGAGTTTTCTAACTTAAAATCTTTAATTGTGGGCAATATATGTAAAGCACGTGCGATATTTATAATTTCTTATAATATTAAAAGTAAGAGCTTTCTAACATCAGTATTTTCATATGTTCAAGGTTTTATAAAAAAAATGGCATTTTCTGACTATCCCCACCTCCACCACAAAAACGCACATGGAAACGCATTGATGAATTAGATGCACTATGCTTCCAAAAAAGTATTTATGTGACAACCTCAGTGTTGTCAAAAAGTATTTATATGGCAAATTGTGTGTGCCCATAGTATCCCCTCAAATGGTTTTCTACACATTTTCGCTAGTATGACTGTCGATTATGATACCTTATGTGGTAATTTCAGGGTTTAAGCACTTGTCCCCTTGCTGAAATTACTATCCAATTGAGATGAAAATACTGCGATTTATCGGGACATTTCTTAAGGACAACTAAACGTTAATTGTGAGGATTGCCGAGAAGTTGTGTAAAAACAGATTACTGCTTTGGAATAGCAACTTAAGATTCTAAAGACCCGTTCACATTAAGGTTTAACTGAGTTAACGGAGACATCTGGCAGAGCCGACATAGCTCCATGATGATGAAAAAGATTTTTTTTTTAATTGAGAAAGTTGAGAAACTTAAACTGCACGTATAGCGAAGCTAGTCGACACATGGAAACGAGTCGGTTAGCTCAGACACACCCTTGTGTGCCATTAATTATTTAAAGTTTAATTAAGTTTGTCATTAATAAATGAAATTCTGGCAAATCTTGAAAAGGATTAAAACTGACAATTTACAGAAAATTCCCATGGCAATTAAATTAATTAATGTTGCAGACAATTGAAACTGTGGGAAAAAGTTTGAGGAAAGGATAAGGAATTTGAATAAATGTTAAAATGTAGCGTTTGATAAAATTAAAAGTATTTAAAAATCAACATGTTTAAACAAAGTAATATATTTTCAGAAGAAACAAATAATGATATTTTATTGCAAATTGATTTAATGGGTGTACATTTTAAATAAATCTACAAAGAAAACTTCAAATTAAATTTATTCATTAACTTACCAAATGTTTATTTCATAATAAATTGCTGAGAGAAAGATCACTCGTCGGAGATCTATTTTCTAAACTCAATAATTTTTTTAAAAGGAGAAATTATAAACATCATTCAGAAAGCAGTTATTCACAGTGATGGTTATGTTATTTAATTTATTTTGTACACCGAAAAATCTGAACTAACTTGCAGCTTTTATTCAACATTATTATTTTATTAATAATTTTTACCTGATTAATAATTTGTTAAATGTGTAATTTTATATTAAACAAATATGCAGTTTATTCAGGTGTTTTGAAAATCAAGTAAATAAATATACGTTAATGATTAGGAACACAATGCAGAGTACGATACAACCAAAAAATTAAAAACCTTACCTATACAGATATTACATACATATACCCTCAACAAAAATAAATAGAAATACTTTACTATGCAGTGATTTAAGTGCTTAAGATACTTGCACAAATACTTGTTAATCTACAGGGAAAACAACTCATTTATCTGTATGCATTAATTTATGAAATTATTCTGTTCATTTTTACTGAGGTAAATTATTCAAGAAAGGTAACAGATCTTATCACAAAAGATTTCTAAGTTCAGAAAGCTAAAAATATTTTCAATCAAACAGTAAATAAAAGTATTCGGGGCTGTAAATGTTTAGATATTTTATACGAGTTACTTATAAGATCTAAATAGATTTGTAGCTTTTATCGAATTTCATTTAACTATTTTAATCGGGTTAATTATTAGTTAAATATACAATTTTAGAAGAATATTCCAGAAGATCATTCAGTAGATCAGTTTCGGCATTTTATAAAATCGAAATTACGTTTACTAAAAGATGTCGTAATAAAGCGCGATAGTTGCAAAAAAGATAGATTCTGAAGACAATA
>KK118270.1:0-22183 GCA_000611955.2 Stegodyphus mimosarum | reverse complement strand
CCTTTGGAATTCTTTCTCCCTAAGAAAAGGTGAATAGTTTTACAAGTGAGGATAGTAAATTTATCTCGTCTTTAAGATGTTTTGCTGTAGGTTTTAGTTTTCATTTTTATCAGCCCATGAAATCATTAAAATGACGTATATTTGATACCGTAGCAATACCGTAGTCTTTCTTTCGTATCATTTCTTTGTCAAATGACTCTCCTCCCCATTAATTTTACAAAACTTGTTTCTTTTCTACTGTCTTCTTACCTTTCGATGCGCTTTCAGATTAATTAAATTCAAGTAATTTGTGTTCAGGATCTCGCAAATGTACATATTTCGTAATTGCATCTTTAATTACTTAGATAATTGCATCAAAAATTGTTCGAAGTTTATAGAGTTCAAATAGATTGAGTTACAGAAGCATAATTTGAGTTTGGCGCCTGAGGAATAGCAAAAGATTACCCTTCTTGCTCAAAAAAAGCTTCATTAAATTCATTAAAAACTTAATTAACTTTATTTTTAATTAAGGAAATGAAACAATAGATGTTTTCCTTTTCTTTCCTTTTCAAGTTAATTTGTCTTTTTTTAAATAACCTAAGTGACTTTTTTTAAAGATTAAAATAAGAATGGAAAAGTCACTGAACCTTTTTATTCTTATTTTTATCATGTTTTTTTTTATTTGAAAATAAGCCATGAATTCTGTTTTCCCGAGGAGCAATCTGTGTCGCAACTTGCTCCTTTTGAGCCATGAGACGTCGTTTTATTTCATATTGATTTGCCCATTCCAGAAGAAATATAGAAAATTAAGAGCAGCTGAAAACTTGCAATTGCTATATATTACGCCAATTTGATAAGTGGTAGCAAATAAAGTCATATTCAAGTCGTAAGTCAAAGAAAATTGATAAATTCAAAGTAAACTGCTTTTTGAAGTGGGAGTATAGTATATTCCTGATTAACCTGGATAATGTTGGAAATAATGGGTACGGTTAATGCAAAATCCTGATTATTCCGAAGGCAGTTAAAAAACTACAAGAAAGACGAATAAATAATATTATAATGAATAAGCAAATATAATTATCAACTTACTTATATTTTTAATTAATTTAATTTGGAGAATAAGTTTATTTCAGTTACGTAAATTAATCAGTATTCAAAGCAAATGGAAGGCTATTTACAAAAGAGGAATAAATATCTTTAGAAATGAAGAAAATAAGTTATAAATGACATTAAAGGAAGTAAGATCCAAATAACCTTCCAAAATCTATTTTTCAATTTTGATTTTAAAAAATAAAGTAGTTATTTTATACGCTAAAAATTTATAATATGTTTAGGTTGGAAGTGCCAAATGATAGAAAATTAAGATAAAATATATACAAAAAGATCACCACGACCATCCCATAAAAACTCATTTTAAGAAATTTCTATTAAATTGCTTTTAAACTTAGACTTACCATAATTTTTTATGATTATTATGCTCTATTTATGTCGATAGGACTACCCGAAAGTGTTTCCTTTCACATTTACGTCTTTTAGCAGAAAACATACATTTCAGAAATCCGCTTTGGGAGAGTATTTACTTAAACAGATCCATGTGCAGGCCAAAATTTATCAGAATAGGCTTTTCTTTGGTACATAAGGGCTAAAACTCTCAAATTTAATACAAAAATAAGTAATACATTTGAGGAGCTTCGGAAGCATACAATCTGAAATTTTTAAATATTGTGGCCTACATAAATGCATTAAGTAAATCTGTTTAAATTATCTCCAAGAAAGATTGCATTACTGAGGCACCGATGTTTCTTAAAAACATGTTATATTTTACGAAAATTAAAATTTCCTTGCATTTCCCAAATTTTCACGTTCTACAATAAGTATTCATATTTTAGTTCTAGTAAAATAAAAACAGACTCATTTAATTTCTGAACATATTTTTATATGCCAATTAAAATTCAAACTGATTCTTTCCGAAACAAATAAAAATTATGTGGACCTATGTGACATCATATATCTGAAATCTAATATTTCAAGAATCTTCTACGATTTGTTTTCTCCAAAATATCATATTGAAGATAAATTTAATTTTTACTTTAACGTAATAAGAATAAATAATATATAGTTTCAATAAATACAGAATATGTTATTTTTCTTGGGGTGAAGTAAAAAAAAACGATGATTTGATCTTACAAGACATTATTTTGTCACTCAGTAGACTTTCTATCGTCTTCCTTCCCAAGTAATCGAGAAGGCCACAAAACAGAAAAATTACTTGAAATGGAATTACTAATCAGCAAACGAATACTTGAAATGAAAGACAAAACTAATGTGCATAGGTATAGAGGTGACACGGATTTTCTCGCAAGAGCATTTTCTCTTGTAGTTAAAATAACAAGCAACAATTTAACTAAGATAACTAAATCTGCTTTAATATTTCTTGTGATATATGCTGGTAATAAGAATGACTGTGCAGACTGAGTATGATAGTAACATGGCATCTTACCCATCTGTATTCTGAATCTGTGTTACAAAACATTTAAAAACTGCTTAAGATGTTCGTGAAAATTTTGATTTATCGGCAGCTTTTGTACAGCCATCATAATTAAAAATGGAAATAACTAGGTAAATTACCAGAAGCAAGGTGCTTCACTTTCTTTCCCCTTTCAGTTGAACCTCTACCGGAGAAAATCACTCTACGGAATCACAACCGTCAGGCCCAACTTGGGATACATCTAGAAATTGTCATGAGCAGGCTAATACTGCTGCAAACCAGTATAACCCCAAAGTTCAAAAGTTCCAACGGTAAGTTATATTTCATCATTTTTTTCACTTCCAGCGTTTGCCGCAAAAGATTTAATTCCTTGTTTATTATTTCTAGTGGTTTATTGAGGCACCAAGAAGAACTTAATTTTAAATGTATTCAAATATCCAGGGAAATTAAAATATAAAATGCGAAATAAAATCTCCCTACGAAGATTTAGCTCATCTCTCAGTCTTTCACGAAACAATTACGGCTAGCAAGACTAAAAATAATTTAGGTAATTCAGTCGCAGGAGAAGTAATAGAATAATAAGTCGGCGATGGCTGGCAGATGGCCATCGATAGTCAAAGTTCGTTGCCAGCTCTTTCTCATTCTTATGGCAAAAGAAAAAGTAACAACCTATAAGGTATTTCAGCCGCCTTCTTAGCATGCCTTCATGGTGTAATGGTCAGTAGACTCGGCGCGTATTCGAGAGGTCCGAGTACCAGCGAGGGCATTGCTCATTTTTGACGTCTTCCACATAAAAAAAACTTAATGTCTCTAGAGTGGCCCCCGAACTAAAAAAAAAAGGTGGTGGATGATGATCCTTCTCACCACGAAGGCAAGCTAAGAAGGCGGGAGAAATACCTTAAATGTGAGATAGTAGAATGTTTCTGTATAATGTAACGTGAAATGCTTGAAAATGAAGATGCTTTGCCAGAAAAATTAAACTACATGGGGCAGTTCTATTTAACAATGAGAAAATGGCTATCTCGCTAACTTGGCGAGGTGTAACCAAGCTAGCGACGGCATTGGAGGCTAAATTTTGTCAAATTCGGCGAGAAATCGCCGAATGTTGCCAGACTTGGCGGCATTTTGGCCGGGTCCCTGTATAATTGGTATTGTTGTGGTCATTAGATTATTTGGAAGCAGGAGGTGTGAAAAATTAGCAATACCCTCGCCGGAACTCAAACCACGGACTTCTTGAATAGGCGTCGCTTATGCTAGCCACTACACAATGAAGGCATGCGAAGAAGGCAAGAGAAATACCTTATATACTCCCCTTTTTAAAGGGCGACTGGGGATTATGGGACCCAGTCGCCAAATCCCGGTGGTGGAGAATCATCATCCACCACCCTGTTTATTCTTCAGGTGCCACTTGTAGAGTCATTAGGTTATTTGGAAACAGGAGATGTAAAAAATGAGCATTGCCCTCGCCGGAACGCGAACCACGGACATCTCGAATATGCGTCGAATGTGCTGACCACTACACCACGAAGGTATGAGAAGAAAGCTGTAGAAATACCTTATAGTGTGATTGAATAACTGTAATTGATCCCTGTATGTAACTGTTAACGTTTTCGGCTGTCATATGCCTCTCAGTAATGTCGAGAAGTAGAATGTATTAGAGATTTCTTAGAAGACGGGAGAAAACTGCATAAGACAAGTGACATCATCAATTTCTCAGCTGCTAGTTCAGAGAGACTGCCGCCGCTCATGTATTGAAATATTTGTGAGACCTTTACTTTTAGATGCACTTTGCATTGCGTTGCGCTTAACGTTCTTAGTAGTTCGAAGTGCAATACTTGTGCTCTGTGATAATGAGAAGAGCATTACGAGTGCATTTTGTGAAAAGTTACAGAACTGTAAAATTTTTTTTTGTACAAATGGATTTAAGCTATCATCGGTTCTCTGTGCATTAAATCTATTACTAACTCGTGCACATGCGGACTTTTGCTGCATTGGTCCAACAAAATACAGAATGAGCCATCAACTAAATTAAAGGACAGATGGAAAGAGTTCAAGAAAAAATGGAAGAGGGACGAAAAAAGACGAAAGCGAGCCAAGAAAAGATAAAAGGAGCCCTCAAATCAGTTCAAGAAAGAATGGAGCCGGGCAAAGAAAAGATGGAAGGGTCAAGTCAGTTGAAGAAAAGATCGAAGTAGGTTAAGAAAAAATAAAAACAGAAATTACTGCCATAACAGAAGATAAATTCGAGGCTATGGAATGCATAATAGACACTGTTGAAGATAAAGTTGGAGAAATTCAAGAAAGAGTTTGAAATTCGAGAAAGAGTTTCTAGTGTCAAACAACAAATTGATGACAGAGTTTCTGCTGCTATTGTCAAGGATGTTGACAATTTAAAGATACCCATAACGCAGCTGTCATAATTCTGACGACTTTGAATTCGTGCATATGCCGTCCCGTCCGTCTCTAAATTTATCCAAGTATGAAGGAAAGACTTCTTGGCAAGTATACAAGACGCAATTCTCTACAGTGGAAAACGCAAATGGATGGGATTCGAAGCCAAAGACTGCCAGCTCGCCGATTCTTTGAGAGTAAACTCAAGGGATATCCTTCAAACACTGTCAGAAAACCAGAGGCTAATCTTTGAAGCTCTATCTGGCGCGTAGGAGCCCGCTTTGAGAAGTGTTTAAAAACCTCCAGCAGGCTTCCGTTAAAATCTCGGCAACGGAAGCCTACAAAACACACCAGAAACTCTCCGCGGTTGTTGAAAGGCTGTTTCATCTCGCCTTTTCAGAATGCACCTCAGAAACAATGGAAATCCTGTCCCTGCAGTACTTCATAGATGACATCCTGAGAAACAGAAAGTCCTGCGAATGAGTTACGTTAATGATTTAAAAGCGCTTTAGTGTCCGCCATGAAAGTTGAGGCATCCCAACAAGCAAATCGTACAGACCGACACCCAGTCAGAACTGCTTATGTCTAGGAGCCAGTGGATCAACTGACTGCGTGTCTAGGAGATTTAGCCAAGCAAGTCAATACCTTGACGCGGAACAGGAGTGGCAACAAACTGCCCTAAAGTGTTGGAACTGCAGTGGTGAAGGCCACGTACGAAGGAACTGCGGAACACCCGAAGGCACGGAAAATAAGAACGCTCCCTAGCAAGGAGGCAGGGAACAAATTAGTGGGCATCTTGCGGAGCAGTTTGCCAGATATTGGAAAGCCCCATTTTAAGGCGCTTCAGATACCTGCTATGTTTGGCGGCAGTAAAGGACTTTTCATCATGGGACATATCAATGGGGTTCCTTGCAAAATGTTCATCGATACTGCAACAAATTTAACCATCACCCGGAATGATTTAGCTCAACAGTGTGGAAGTTAACTCATCTGAACGCCGCCCTGCTTTACCCTCCAGACTGTGTCATGTGATAAAATGAAACTTCATGGAAAGTTAGACTTTAACATCACGTTTTGGAGCGCTGCCTGTTACCGCACGGCTTATGTAGCAAATATTCCCAACCCTTGTACATGGGATTAGACACCCTAAAGAAATATAATTTTCCCTTGGACTTTAAAAGTAACAAACTCCATTCTGCCTTTGAGGAAATAACCCGGTTTAGAATTGAAGATGAAAAAGTTAAATCTGTCCACCAAATCATAGCTCAAAACGATATCACATTACCAGCAAGAACAGAATTTTTAGTACCTGGATTCATAACTGAAAATAGAAATTTCCGGTACGGCATAATAGAATATCTTAAGAAATGTAGCACTCTGCTAGGAGTACTAGTAACCTTGTCACTCTTCGACTTAGCAAAATTCGTCATTCCAGTGAGATTCGCCAACGTAAGTGTTGAGGCGAAAGTCATTAGGAAAGGCGAAGTTGTTGCAGCATATACTCCAGTGACGTGCATTAAATGTTCCAATAGTCCGCCAATCTCGCTATCTTTGGACAGCCTAACATCGAAGTTATTGCAGACTGCACAACTAAGAGTTGAAGGAGACAGCTGCTGCAGTAGTTGCATTCCGATCAAGGAAGGAATTTTATCTCGGCTGTAATTAACGAACTCCGTACACTACTCGGCATCGACAAAACGCAAACGACACCTTTACATCCCCATTCAGACGCTATGGTTGAGAGGTTTAATTGGACCATCTTTAATAACCTCTTTCTGATGGTTTCTAGAGACCAACAAGTCGTCGCAGTGGTGTCCACGAGACTACCGGCTATTCCCCTTGCCATGTGCTCTTTGGTCGTGATCTTCGTCTGCCTTGTGTTCTCTTGTTTGTTCGTACTCCGAATGAGCCTTCATCTTCTGAGGAGTACATTCAAGATCTCCAGACACGGTTTGAAGTGTTGCATAATTTTGCACAAAAGCGAGTCAGCTTGGCGATGGAGGAGATGAAGATCTTGTACGACACAAGAACTTTCGAAAACAGAAATGATTAGTCCTGTAGCAAGTACTCTTTTTCAGTATTTCAAATGGAAATTATGCATCATTGTGAAATCAAGATGTAAAATAATCACTTTAAATGCAGATGACAGGCAATGATTTTAAATTAATAAACCCTTGTTTAAACACATAAAATTCTTTTAAAAGAATTTCATTTTTAGCACTTTTAAGATAGGCTCTAATAGGCTTTTGATGACTCATATTTAAACAGACAGAGTATTATTTAGTAAATATCTTAATATCTCAGATTCAGTAGATTCCTTCCCTATTTCACAGTGAGTTTTCTGTGTTTTACATGAATAGCACATGCTACATTTAAAGATCATAAAAAGGTAAACATTCTTTTCACTCACGTGAATTTAATTGTGTCAGTTGGAGAATAATCAGATGCTTGTGTTCATCTCTTTATTGTTTTACTCATTGTTATTACCCAGAATAGAAGACGTGGAACTAATTAATCTTATTCATGCTTTCTTCCAGTTCCTTAAAAGTCTGAAAAAACTTTCAAAAAAGACTGCCTTTCGTTTGTCTTTTATTTCATTTCATTCCATTTAGAACAATTTGCTTTTTAGGTCCGGATATATTAGGTATTCGAAAAACTATAAATGTATAAAACCATGTATCTTTTGAAATGATGTATGAATTTCAGATTTACATAACAGGTATTTAGGCCATCTGTTATCTATTAAGTAACTTTGGAATCCGCTCATAAATATATTTATATATTTAGAAAATAGAATACCTTACTTTTGGCAGATTATAATTCTTAAGCCGAAAGAATACTTTCCTATAAACCTCGTGAATGTTTCTAAATTTTAAAGCCGAATAAAATGTTCATTATTCCTTTAATATAAATAAAAGAAAAGTTTACTTTCCTGAAGAACAAACCCTTGCGTGAACTTGAAGGATGCTCCAATACTTTCATTAAATTTTTCCTCTGGGATTATTCAGATATAAAAGTTATGTATTTTTATTGAGTATAAATTTAATGAGTCATCAAACTAAGCGAATGAATGTGTTCTGATTCAGAGATTTCAAAATTTCGAGGAGTCTTAAAACGTTTAATGTTTAGCCGGAGAGGTGCTTTCTACAATTATGATCTTGACAAGAAAAGAAAGCGTTTTGAATGAACGCATTTATAATTTTCAGATAACCTTAACATAAAACTTAAAGTGATTCCTATAAAAGTGATTCCTATTCCTCACTTTTTAGTTTCAATATAGGAAATATTAATTACGTTTTCAGAATACGTTGACACTCCTGTTTTCCAGTAATGATATTTTTCTATATCAAATTTAGTTAAACAGCAGAATCAGCAGATGGATGCTTAAGGTCATTTATTAAAAAACAACTACTAAAGTGCAGAATTAAATAAATAAATACAAAAGCAAATGGATAGTAAGCAATTAAATTACAGATATTAATTAAAGTGTTTTAATTCAAGAAGAGATTCGTTTAGATTTCTCTTTAGAAGCTGTCATTTTACATTGGATTTTAATTTGAATTTAGAATTCACGTAATTTTTATTATCATTCTTTGATACTTTATAAATAATTCATCTCTTTAAATTACATTTTATTTATAATATAATGTAGCAAACTGTTTTAATAATATTTTTGTCAACATCGTTTTGCTTATAAGCTTAAATAAAAACATAATATTTTCAAATTGAAGTGCCTGAACCCATTTAAAAAAAGGTATATTAATGAACAATCTGTTGACCCATTCCACATACATAAAAAATTAATAAATGCCACAATATTTGTTAATTAATGTTACCTCTTTCACAGCCTGTAATTCTTAATAATATATTACTCATTAGAAAAGCACTAGAGGGAATAAATAGTGTTAATTTAAGTTTTAAATGCAAATAATCTAAGTGTAATCAAATAATCTAAGATACATAAATAGATGCAATTTAGATAAGAAAATTTAAGGCATTTTGCATTCTATGGTCAAAAAACATTTTTTCATTTTCTTCCTTTAGAAGTGTCGCTTGGGTTATATTTTGTTGCCCAAGTGCTTATGAAATGTTTATTAAAAATAAACTTAGTAATAATGTTTTCGCTCAGCCGAAATGTGAACAAGAAAATGTGAAGTCTAGAAAATGAAACTAGAAATTTTAGCTGTTGGTATACAAGAAAATAAACAGAAACCTTATACCCAGAATTCAAACATATATTTCAAATATTAAACATTTTCCCTTTCCAGTGTACAGATTTCTAGATCAAATGCCACACTATCAAAACTCCTATTAGCCTCATTCCATCGATATTTACACTATATAAGCTGAGTTTGAGTTATCTAAGTCATAATAAGCGGCTAGGGAAAACGAGTGTCACGCTGTAGTATTAAGCCTTTGATGTGAAACCACTGTGTCCCTTCCAAATTCACAGTTATGTCCTTGACAGTTTTTTCGACCGTAAGTAAATTTATCAGTTGGTATTGTAAATGTACTAGCAGCTGAGATAAAATAATGCTACGAATATATAAAAGCAATAAAAGTAATACGACTCCTTTCGAAGTTTACTGAAATACTTCCTAATCCAGGAGGTCAAAATAATATTGTGTTTTCTCCTTTTATGCAAGTTATGTTACTGAATTTTATCGTATTTAAAACATTATTAAGTCTTATGGTCTTTGCTGCATTTTAAACCTTAACCAAGGCCTCCTTATTATGAGCTTATACGGCATTTTCCCCCTCTTTTCCGCATGTCATCCTGGTGTAACTAGAAGCACACTCGACGTGTATTCGAGAGGTCCAGGCTACGAGTCTCGGCAAGGGCATTGCATAATTTTCACGTCTCTTGCTTAAAAAAAAAAAAAAAAAAAAAAAAAAAAAAAAAAAAAAAAACTAATGACTCTGTAATTGGCGCTCGAACTAAAAGGGGGTAGACAATAATTCGTCAGGACCAGGATTTGGTAACCGGTTCCCCCTCATTCTCATGCATAGCTTCAATGCTTTCGTATCAGTCACTCTTTACAAAGAGGGGCATATAAGGTGTTTCCTCCCTCCTTTCCGAATGCTTTCGTAGTGCAATTAAAAGCACATTCAACGCGTATTTGAGAGGTCCGGAGTTCGAATCTCGACGAAAGCATTGCATATTTTTCAAGTTTCCAGTGTCCAAAATCCTAATGGCTCTATAATCTCACAAGACAAGTTTCTTCTTCGTAATGGTATTAACAAAGTAGGACTCGGCTTTTACTTCCTTCCAGTAACCAACGATTAAACATGTCCAACCTGAACCTGACCTGAGCTGAGAGTGAGAGATTTAAAACTTCTTGGAAGTATATTTTAGCTGCTTCGAATTTGCATGGTGACATCAGTATATACTCAGCTTATATGTGCCTAGAAGCCCTTTCTTAAAAATGAAACTTTATCATTCAGCTTTCCTAAATATTTGCGTATATTTTAGTGTTTTAGACAACGTGATGTAACTGAAATAACATCGTTAAATCCTGATATAGGAAATCTATAATTTTGTTGAGATAATGGCTTACAAAATTTATATTAGTGATTTAGTCTTCCTAATAAATTTGAGCCCACCAGAGGCCGAGCGGTAAAATCGCTAAACAGTGGTAGTTCCTACCTGGATTCGATTCCAAACAAACGGGCAGATGCACGGATGTTTCCATGATTTCCCCATGTGTAACGTGTGTACGAGCCCGTTTCCCTTAGAAGGTCTTCCATGAAGACTTCCGTTCCCTTAGGCAGATAGCTCTAGTGGGCTTTTCTATACTGTACCAAACCAAACCATCCTATATAAATTAACTTTTAAAAAGTTGAGTACTAATTTCATACCTTTAGCTAAACGCACAGTCTACAGAAAGTTGTGAAGTAAAGGATAACAAGATATTAATTTGCTTAAAATCGTATACATTAAAATAATAACTGATGGTGTTCGGTTTTAATTTGTCTTTTGACATCGGAGATGCAATCGATCGTAACCGAAGTATCATTTTTAAACTTCGTAGTTAATGGTTTATTGATTTCTCTGTGTTATGTTTGGAATTTATTAATGCTTTAATAGAAAACGAATTAAATTTGAATGGTTCTAAATTAGAATTATGCAATTGTCTTTATTGTATCTACAAATTTTTAGCTCTAGCAATTTATTTCATTCTTAAGATTAGTTATGTTACCGGCAAAGTTTGAAATCCGGCATTCTATAAAATGCCTAGGCATTGTATATAATACTTAAAAGTAGCAGGCAATGTATGAAACGATTCATATTTCCCACATTTCCTAGACATTCTATAGAATGCCAAATGACAGACCGGCAAAGTATGAAGTACATTTCTGATTCGTTTCAAAGAGCCAAACTACTTACCAGAAGTTAATAAATGATGTAAAAAGGCCAAAATGGCTACTAAGAAGGAACCACGGAACTACTGGCTGCTGAATCGCTGGGTTAGGTTAGGTTAGGTTATTCAATTGTGGCAAAGCACACGAGGGCTATCTGCCTAAAGGGAGGGATGCCTTCGTGGAGGACTTTCTAAGGGAAACTGGCTCGTATACACGTTACACATGGGGAAAACCACGAAAACGCCCATGCAGCCAGCCCGTTCGCGGGATTCAAACCTCAGACCGAACTACCAGTGTTCAGCGTCGTTACCGCTCAGCCGCTGGTGGGCACTGAATCGCTGGGATGTAATGTTTGTGGAAAACAAAATTACATTTATTTATCATTTTAAAGAAACCGTCAGTACTATACAATATTCGTCACGGGATGGTGAGTTATTTCCTGTACTTCATGAAAAATCATCATTTGAGTACTGTGTTGGGATTTATATTTATTTTAAATAACCAGTTAATTTTAATTTTACGTTATTTTCCTATAAGCCTTTATTCCCCTAATTGTCAGTGCCAGAATATTTAAATTTCGTAGCGGGCGCAAAAAAATGCAAATTCTACCAGTAGAAAAATAAGTTAAATATCGACGTTCCAGTAGAGAAAGATAGAGTCCGGGATATTGCCGTGCGCGCTTATACGCAAACTTCTGTTTGGCAGGTACTGCTGGTTTTGACGTGGCTTAAGCGCTAGTATCTTGCGGCCACTAGACTCCTCTACGCGCTGTAGGCTACAGGATTATATGAGCCCTGTAGTGTAATTCTACTATTTTTGAATACCTCTTATTTTAAGTTTGATCATACAGTTTCAGTTACCGCCCAAGTTGAGGCGTAGTATGTTAGCGTCAAGTTGACGCATTGTAAATAAGTTAAAGAGTTTAATAAAGGGCAGTTTAACCCTTCGTGAGTGCAATCACTATCTCTCAAAGTTCTACACAACAGCAGGAAGGTAGAACGTTACAACTGGCGCCCGAAGTTCTAACTCGAATCCAATGGCCAGTAATCAAGACAGGCAATCATTCCTACAAGAGGCAGAAGCCGTAGACAGATGGTGACAAGCCCATTGGACGGATTTGGCTTTTTAATACAGACGATGCGCAGCTATCAAGCCAGCAGTAGTATTCGACGGTAAAAATTCCGTTACTTCATTCCTTGAATCGCTTGAAACGCACTTTTAGTTGTATCCGGTACCAGAAAGGCAAAAGGTAGCCATCGCCTCCAGTGCCCTCCGAGGACAGGCGGAATCTTGGTGGAAAGGGATCGGAAAATTCTTACTCGGGGAAATCGGAAGCCTCACCTACAATTTTGAGAATTTCAAAGCGGCACTCCTGAAGGCCTTCCCGATCGTGAAGGATCGTGCGAAGCTGGAAGCCGAGCTGTACAGCTTTCATCAGTGAAAAGTTGAACACCTTACCGAGTTTATCCTGCGTAAAGTCAAACTAGTGAATAACGCTTTATGGAAGGAAGCCCGATAATGCAGTAATTGAAATTATACTACCAAGATTATTACCCGCAGTACAAGATTTCGTTGAACTGAGAAACCCAAGAACGCTGGAAGAATTATTCTAATTAGCTGTTAAAGTTTCAGAACCGGCGGATAGCCGAAAATTTCAGATATCCTAACCAGAGTTACTATCAGCACTTCTCCCGACAACCGGCCGCAGAGAGAAACAAATACAATGGAGGAAAACGTTTTCCTACCAGGCCGTCAACAAGCAAGAATGAAAACTGTAAAGCCAAAGACCAACAGCGCACCCAGCAAACATCAGGAAGAAAGATGAATTTAAACGAACAAAGGAGCCTGAGAAATTGAGGGTTCAGACCCTGTGTGCACCTCTAAGCTGTATGTAAACACCGTGGTAGTCAAGAATTCACAACTACCAGTAATCCAGGTTCTTTTAAACGACGTACCCGTAGAAGCACTCGCCGACACCGGCGCGGAAGGAAATTTTGTAAGCCACAACTTCTACTATCAAAATTTCCGAAGAATAAGATTGTTTAAAAATTGTAGCACAGAAATTATCGCCGCACAAGGGAAAGTTTGAGAATGCGTCGGAAAGCTATCACTGAACGTTCAGGTAAAAAATAAAACAGGTAAAAAAAGTATTATTTTTGTCAAAAACTTGCAAAACCATGTCATTTTAGATACAGAGTTCCTCAGGTCGGCGAACGCCACAATAAATTTCGCCGAAAACTCTATTTTCTTGGATATGGTGCCAAAGCCGGTGAAGAAGTAAAGATACCTGACATAGATTTCCAACATCTAAAACAAGATGAAAAAGCTAAGCTGGAACAACTTGTAAGTAGATTTAATACATTATTTTCTGAGAAGCCATAGAATACACAAATTGCCACCCATGCGATAGAACTAAAATCAAGCAAACCTTGTAAAGCAAAACCTTATCGGTATGATAAGGAAAAAGGAGCAATAATAGAACAACACATAAAACAAATGTTGAGGGATAAAATAATTATTCCCATCAATAGTGAATATGCTAGCCCAGTTGTACTATGAAGAAGGAGAAATAACTTGCCTTCTTCGGATCCAAAAGCTTATCGTTTTGCGATCGATTACAGAAAACTTAATAGCATGACTAAATTCCCTGTTTACCCTTTACCGGTAACAGAAGAAATAATACGGAAAATTAGGTCTACAAAATATATGACCACTCTTGACCTTACTTCAGGCTACTTTTAAGTAGCCATGAAACCAGAAGACGGGAATAAAACCGCATTTATTACAAAATCGGGTACTTATCATTTTTACGCATGACGTTTGGACTTTGCGGGGCCCCCATCAACTTTTCAACGCGCTATGGACGTAATTTTACGTCCCGTCCTAGGAAAATCCACTCTCATTTATCTCGATGACATTATCATAACTAGTGACAGTATTGAACAACACGTGGAAGACCTCCATGAAGTTTTTTCGTTATTAAAAGAAGCAGGTTTAACTATTAATGCCGCAAAATGTAAATTCGCAACAAAGGAATTACGATATTTGGGATACAAAATTTCAGCTAAAGGCATCGAAACGGAAGATTCTAAATTTAAAGCAATTAAAAATTATCCTTCGCCAAACACTGCGAGAAAACTTTCATCCTTTATTAGCATGTGCTCATATTATCGTTCGTGTATCCAAAATTTTGCCGATATTGTTGAACCTTTGTTAGTGTTAAAACGAAAGAAATCCAAGCTTGCATGGACAGCGAAGGCAAACACCGCTTGCGAAAAATTGAAAACAGCTTTAATTAATACCCCAGTGTTAAAATTCCCGGAAGGGGACGAGAATTCGGAAATCGCGGCGGATGCGTCAGATTACACAGTGGGTGCCGCTTTAACTCAAAAAGGGCACCCTTGACATTTTTTAACAAAACTCTAGGTCAGACACAAAGGAACTACACAGCAACAGAAAGGGAAACGTTAGCAATGTTAATGGCAGTTCAGAAGTTTAGGGTATACTTCGGAAAAGCTCCAGTTACAATCTACTCTGATCATGCGGCCATAGGCAGATTATATTCTGGAAAGAATTTAACTCCTACATTAATTAGATGGGCCTTAAAGTTACAAGAATGCAACTTAATAATTAAGTATACTCCCGACAAGGAAAATACAGTGGCCGACGCCTTGTCAAGAATTAAACTGGGTGAAAATGGGAATCAAATAAAATGTGCTATGTTAACTTCTAAAGTTTTAGATTCTCGTGAAACAATTATAGCTGAATTGCCGAAGGATCCAGATTTCGGTGATAGCTATGCTTATTTAAAGGAACCAGATAATTTTGAACATGTAGATCTTGCTGCAATTAGAAATAGCGCCCGAAATTACGAGATCATAGATAATTTGTTGTTCTATACTAAATCAATAAACGTAAATCATGAACTGAAACCAGCCATCCCCGCCACACTACGGTTGAGTATTTTGCAGGAACTTCATGATAGCCCCACAGCGGGTCATTAGCGTATAAGGAAAACGGTGCTTAGATTACGCGAAGCGGTGCATTTTCCGCAGCTACAGAAGATAATAACAGCGTATGTCAGGTCCTGTAAGTTATGTCAGTCAATTAACACGTTAATTATAGCCCGGTCGGGTATCTAAATAGTATTCGCGCGACTTTTCCTAACGAGAGCTTTGAAATAGACTTTCTTGGCCCTTTTCCCTAAAGCGAGTTAAATAAAAACCGATATCTTTTGGTAATTGCAGACCATTTTTCTAAGTAGGTAGAAATAATTCCTTTATAACGAGCGTCATCTAAAATAGTTGCAGATGTGTTCTTGTATAAGTATATTTTAAAATACGGTGTACCGTTAAAAGCAATAAGCGATAATGGTAGACAATTTGTTAGTCAAACGTTGGGATGGCTGCGTTGATGAACTAGTCTATGCTTTAAGAACTGCCAAACATGGTACAACGAGGAAAACGCCTCCTGAATTATTTCTGGGTAGGAAGATTTTGACTTCATTAGACAAACTTTTTTTGTTCAAGAGCGAAAAGCAGAATTTAAGCAGGCAAATATTCAAAAGCAGATGGATGAAGCTTTAAAAAATTCAGATGTAGCAAGACAGCGACAAAAACTTTACTATGACAAAAAACGCCGTGAATCAGATTTTAAAGTGGGGATATGGTGTTACCTGAAAACGTTGTATCAAAATTCGCCCATAAATTTGAAGGACGTTATGTAGTACAGCAGATCATTGGAGCTGTGATGTACTTAAAAACAGATTCGGGAGATAGAATAAAGGCTAGTCCGGATCAATTGAAGAAATACTACGAACGTAAAGATTTCGATGTCTTACATGATTTCTTCCAGGCTTCCGACTTAGAAGAGGCGGCTTACCCAGAGACAATTCTCACCGCACCACAAAGTCCAGCATCCGCAAAAACGAAAAGAACCAAAGAAGCTACAAGTTCCCAAACCAACCGAAGAATTCCGGAGAAAAGAATACCTCAACGTGTGGAAGATCCAAAGCAGAAAAAATTTAACGGTGAAACAAACGTCCCGGCTAGGAACAAGCATCGTCGTGTCGTCACAAGATCTCGCAGCAGACAGCGCCAGGATACTTCAAGGAGGTGGCAGACTGAGAGAAAACCACAAACAAGACCACCCGTCGAGAAAATGAATAAGAGGCCTGCCGACGTTGAAGGAATAGATCAAAAATCGAAACAACCAAGAGTTTACAGACAAGCGTCTTCATCTACCGAAGTACAAAGAACCGGTCTGCCGCACAATAAAAGGAAAAGACAAGGTCTACCACTAGGAGATCCGAAGAGGCCACTCATCAGAGGAGAGAAAAGAAAAAATCAATTCCCACCAGGGGACAAGAAGCAGAGACAGAAAGTCTCGTCGATGAACCACACGACATGGACAGATTTCTGCGTGAAGCGGATGTCAGAATACCAAGCTTCAAAACAAAGCAAAGATAAGTGAATTTTTCTATGAATCTTTTCTGTTATGTAAAATTGCATGAAAATGTTTAATACAAAGTTACGGGATAAAAGCTATTGCCTCGATTGAGGACTAAAGTTCATTCAGCTTTATTTGGCGAAAGCACAAAGTATAGTATATTATAGAATTGTTATGTTATGTAAAGAACTAGTAGTTCAGTTTTCTTTGTCGAAAGACTATTTATGTTAACGCTTCAAAAGAACTGGCTTGACAGAAGCAGCTTCGTATTAGTTCTTGTTAATGAAAATTTATTTTAGGTTTGCACTTTTGGCGAAGAAAAGGATCCATTCAAGCAAAATTTTCATGTTATTCTCTATTGTCTGAAAAATTAGTTTTGCGTAAAAGGTTGAAATATCTTTTGTGTTAAATGATACTTTTAATGAAAGTTTAAAGCTCAAAAGAGCAGATATAATATGTTTTTAGTGCTAAAACTTCAACAAAAGTGAATACATTCAAAGTTTAAATTGAGTTCGCAGAAAAGAAATTAGTTAAATCAAGTCATGCGATTTTGGAGAGAAAGCTTGCATGCGTTTCAGATGAATGTAGAAAATATTTTCGTATGCATGTGTTTTATAGAGCTCTCCGCTGACACTCTAGTTAATTTTCATGTTTATTAGTTCATGGAGAACTTAGAAATGAATTTAGGGGGTGTCTAAGAAGGTTGTTATGTGCTAACAGTCGATGTGCGTTTAGGTAGAGATTTTGTCCACTATAGCACAGAACACTTGCGTTGCTGCCACACCTTGCTGACAGCCATAAGGGGATTGAAGTTTAAAATTTAAGCATGAATGTGAATTGAATGATTGTGGCATTAAAAACAG
Organism: Stegodyphus mimosarum; assembly: GCA_000611955.2. Lineage (NCBI taxonomy): Eukaryota > Metazoa > Arthropoda > Arachnida > Araneae > Eresidae > Stegodyphus > Stegodyphus mimosarum. Next base: position 4,651 of record KK118270.1, on the reverse strand, counting down.
TAATGTTCGGAAAAGCTGAGAAAGCTACGCTAAATAAAGACTAGAACTTAATAAAAGGTTGTACTGTGAAATTTACATGTTATTTAGAATCATGTATTCATAAATGCTCCTTCCAGATGACTGGAAGGAGTTGATTGAGCCCTTTTACCACCTAACATATGACAAAGGAAGTCCAACAGAGCTATGAAGATAAATTTTCGTCTGTAATCATTTAAATTCTAGTATGTTGTATGTAAACGGGGCTCAGATCTTGTCAGTTGTAGAATTTACCAGGTTGTAACAGGTCTTAAAGGACCTTTATCCAAGTCTGTTAAATTCTGGCATGGACAAATGTAGGGATTTATATTTATTTTAAATAACCAGTTAATTTTAATTTTAAATTACTTTCCTATAAGCCTTCATTCCCCTAATTGTCAGTGCCAGAATATTTAAATTTAGTAGCAAGAAATGCAAATTCTACCAGTAGAAAAATATGTAAATATCGACGTTCCAGGAGAGAAAGACGTTCCAGTAGAGATATTGCCGTGGGTGCTTATACGCAAACTTCTGTTTGTCAGGTACTGCTGGTTTTGACGTGGCTTAAGCGCTAGTATCTTGCGGTCACTAGACTCCTCTACGCGCTGTAGGCTACAGGATTATATGAGCCCTGTAGAGTAATTCTACTATTTGTGAATATCTCTTATTTTAAGTTTGATCACACAGTTTCAGTTACCACCCAAGTTGAGGCGTAGTATGTTAGCGTCAAGCTGACGTATTTAAATAAGTTAAAGAGTTTAATAAAGGGCAGTTTAACCCTTCATGAGTGCAATCACTATCTCTCAAGGTTCTACACAACAGCAGGAAGGTAGAACGTTACAACTGGACGCGGACGATGTGACAGATTGTTGAAAGAACTTTCACCCAAATACAAAAACGTTACACGTAATGATATAAAACTGTACAACCACCTTTATGAGCCTTGTCAGAAAAAGCAAAAACAAAAAAGGTGTTAAAGAGGGCTTTGTTGTGAAACTTATGATTGTTTTTGAATTTAATTTTCTTTGTCAGGTAGATTTTATTGATTCCCAGTCTCAGCCAGATAGAAAATACAAATTTATTATGTTGTATCAAGATTTTTACTATCTTTTTTTACATATTTCGAATAATAGTTTTTAATGGCTCTCTTTCATAAATTTGGAATGAACGTCTTTTAAATAATAGACTTATCACAACTTTTTTTTTTCATATTTTGCCTAAAGAGCATTTGTCATTCTGTAGATTACATAGGTATTACATACGATGCCTAGGGAAAGTATGTAATTATTTACATATTTTATACTTTGCCCAAAATCGTCCGGCATATATATACAATTCCTAGGTATTCTACAAAATGCCAGCATTTCATACTTTGCCGGTGACAGTTACATGTTTTCTCTCTCAATGAGCATTTTACGACTATTAAATCCTTTGCCATTCTCTTGATTATATCGCGTTTAACAGGTAAACAATGAATGATATCATTTATTTTTCCACATACATAATGAAAATTATTGCTTTGGTTAGAAAACGAATGTGAGAAAAGCTAATAACTTTGACTGCCAACGAAAGTAAACCTTACCACATGTTGCCTTTCATTAACATAATAGATAGTCTTCAGTCTTCCGTTAACATAATAAATCATTTGCGGAAGAATAGTCTTATTCCTTGCAACTATTTGCGTTCCGTTGATGCTCCATTTAAGAAGAAGCTTATTCAAGCGTATTTGGACCATTGTGTTAGTATGTATTTTGTTAGTCTAGCTAGATGCAGTGTCTTCATTTCTTTCTTTTCGAAAACAAGGCGACCTGCTATGCCCGCTGAGACCAAGTGAAGGCAACTTTTGTGTTATAAAAAAGGGAATTAAATTTCACATTAGGAAAAAACAGACGAGTGTTTAATCCTAGATTAAAAATAATAGGCATAATGGGCAACTGATTGGGAATTAAAGCGAACTGAATGGCATTTCATTATGTGCAGGTATTGGCGCATACTCGAATAAAGACTGTAATCAATTGGTGAGAACGCAAATTGTTGAAAGTGATGAGGTCCATAGCATTCAAGTTTGCTCTCTATCTCAAGTCATTACCAATAGCAGTCTAATTACTCGGAGACTGTGATATTTGATTGACGAATGCGACAGTTTATTTTGCTATAGGTTTTCAATTACCATCGATGTTTGAAAGGATATAGCTTCCTAGCTAATCAACGAAACTGCATTTCAATCACGCTTTAACTTATAAGGAAATGAGAAGAGCTTCCTTAATTATATCGCTAGATTTTGTAAATTCATGATGAGCAATTCGAGGTAAATGAGCAGATATTTTAAATCATGCACACAAATGAAGATTTGCAATTTCAAAGCCTTTTAACAGCATTCTGATACATTAGACACTCAATTAACAGGATTTAAATTAAACGTATATATGGGGGCACAATACTGTCCAAACTATTAGATTTAGAAGAATAGGCCACAGTTTCAAGCGAACAACTTCGGCATAGGTAGTCGACATAGTACTATACTGCACAGGTTTCGTTTTATTCCACCACAATAAATGCATAAATTTTTCCGCTTTGCTTTCAGTATAAAAGTACGCTCCCATTGGAAATTCTACAGTCTGTTGCAACAAGGCCATTTATTTGCCGACATTCGTATTTTAACTAGAGTAGAATTTTTAATTCGTCTTCAGAAAATTTGCTTTACATTTATAAATCGGCTCCTTGACAGAAAGGACAAGTTTATGGCCTATTTGCAGCTAGCATACTTTTCTTTATAAGATTAAATTGTGATTTAAAGGAAAGGATAAAATGTTTAAATTATGCCAAACACGTCGGCTATCTACCTAAGAGATACGATGGTTTCGTGGAAGACGTTTTATGGAAACTGGCTCGTTTTCGCGTATATGTGGGGAAAGCAGGAAAATACTCAGACAGCCAGGCGGTTCACCGGGATTTGCACCTTGGTCGAATCGCCAGTGTTTAGCGATTTTACCGCTCGCTCGCGAATAAGCCTTATTTAGAATAAGAAAGGTGCTGCTTCATTTCGCTTGGAGCAGATGCACGGTCTTTTATTGTTCTGAGTGCAATATAATGTCAATAGCAACGTTGAAAATGATGCAGGAATGACTAATCTAAATCTTTCTACATTAAAAGTAAAAAATTATAGGAATGCTGTGACATTCTAAAAGAGCAAAATAAAAAAAAATTAAGAATAATTTATGGAAATGACGACTTAAATTCGTCATAATTACAATAAAAAGGTTTCAAGTATTGCTATAGACTGCAATAATAAGAATGTCACTTAGAGACAAGAAATCAACAAATGCGATTAGCAAATGTAGCTGTTTGAGTACTTCAGTGTAGGATTGCTACAAATGATGGGCTTACAAGAAAGTGCAGAACTTGCAAAGTGCAATAAAAGGATGCATGTCTGAATTAATTTTAATACTGAATAATGTTAGAGATTAAAATTTTTAATTAAGATTAAAAATTCTGCGACTGTGACACGTGAATGGGAGGCTTATACCGTCAAAAGCATTATTTTCCAGAGGTAAAAAAAAGTTCAGAGCTGATATTAAGATGTAGAGTAGGTTTGTTTTGCTACAGAAACTGGCACTCCTCCTTGAATGGAACTGTACAAGTTGTTATTTACACAGTTAGTACTGTTACGAAATGTACGGCCGCGGTAAGATAGCTTCCACGCAAGGCGAGTTTGAGGTTGCTAGAAAATGGCAAGGGAAGGCATAATTGCCAGATTTCAAGCGAAATCGCCCATTTGGTGACAAAATAGGCGATATGCCATAGACGAATGGAGAACATTCTAACATAACCGGTAAGAACGAATTCTTACCGGTTAGGCCCAGAATGCTCTCGAAGGCAGGCCAAAAGCTATATAAGCCCTGCCCTTACGCAGTGTAACATTTGATAGTCTAATCTAATGTCGAGTTTGTCGTCGAGAGTGTGCATCGTTGAGGCTATCGAATGTATCGTCTAGTGCATCGCGGGTTGGAGCGCGGAGAGTCTCAAGAATACGTTGAGTTCCGAGAACGACCGAACAGAGCCGGGAGCTGTACTCTAGTGCTTTGCCGTGAAGCTGTCTTCTCAGTCATAGCCTGATAGCCTGAAGGTTGTGTTGCAGATTGTTTCATCGTGTTTGTCGTAGTTTTTCGACGACTGCAAACGTGTTTTTGGAGCTGTCCTGAGTAATGCTACCTAAATAAATTGTGTTTCAGTTCTTCATCACACTCCACATCCATGAACCCGTAGCAGTATTAATATCAACGCAACAGTATTAATGTCAGTATAATAGAATTATATAGATATGGCATTTAATAACTATATATATACAGGGTGCGTCATAAATTCGTGCAAAGTTCAAAAATTCGTAATAAAAGAAGGAATGCTCGGAAAAATTTTCTGTTTGCGCCAATATGGTCAGAAAGACATTGGATTTTTTTCCATGTAAAAAAAAAAAGTTTCCAAAAGTAACCGACAGAGGGCGCTCACACGTCATATTGAGATGTTTTATGCAAATCACGCAAACAGAAACAGACAATCAAACAGATCACAATAGCAAGACACTATGCATTTACTATTTTATAGTAACAGATGTTCAACATTACCACCACCACAACAT
>KK118269.1:1065213-1109857 GCA_000611955.2 Stegodyphus mimosarum | reverse complement strand
CGCTGTTTACATCCACGACATCTTAGTATTAATTGTACTTCTAGAGTAAGATGCGAATTATGTAAACAACGACATGCCACTATAATGTGTTTTAAAAAAGAAAACGGGGAAATTAAGGAAGAACAAATTGAAAATAAGGCTTTAACGAATAATTCGTCTTATGAAAATGTAATCTTGCAAACTTTAATTGTCAATGTTTACGGAAATGGTGAAAGCAATTTTATTAGAATAATTTTAGATACCGGAAGTAGCAGATCATACATCAGTGCATTTCTTGCCGAGAAGTTGAAACTAAAATCTTTAGGTCAGGAAAGTGTGACACATGGGCTTTTTGGAGGTATAGAAAAAAGGGAAAATCATAACAAATATATAATTAAGTTACGTAATCCAGAAACGGGATTTACATGTAAAATGGAAGTTATGAGTCAAAAAACCATATGTTCACATATTCCAAAATTGGAGGATAGGGACTGCATAAAGAAGCTGAAGGGTAACAAAATTTTTCCCAGTGATGTAACTATTAGTGAGAATTCTTGCTTATTTGAAAAAAACCCTAATGAAATACACATGCTTATAGGAGCAGATTATGCCGGAAAACTTTTTACAGGGGAAATAAAACACATAACGGAAAGTTTAGTAGCAATGAATACCCACCTTGGCTGGACAATATTAGGGAGAACGAGGGTCAAAGGAAAAAATTTTAATGAAGTTCTTTTATCCCTACACATTAGTGACAGAAAAATTTGTGACTTGTGGTCTCTTGATTCTATCGGAATAACTGAACCAGCTCTTTCCCAAACAAAACAAGAAATTGAAAAAGCTACAGAAAATTATTTTATCCGTACTTTAGAAAGAGATGACACGGGAAGGTATCAGGTGTCACTTCCATGGCTTCAAACTCATCCTGATTTGCCAGATAATAGAATCCTTGCAGAAAAGCGTCTGAAGTCTTGCGTGAGAAGCCTTCAGACTAAGAATTCCTTAGAAGCATATGAAACTGTTTTAAAGGATTGGGTAGAAGAGGGAATTCTTGAACCTGTTGATATTTTGGAAGCAGAAAGGAGCAAAGGGCATTATCTGCCTCATAGAGCAGTGTTTCGGGAAAATTCGACTACCAAAATTCGACCAGTACTCGACACATCTGCAAAGGAGAAAAATTCAGTATCCCTAAATGACTGCCTTGAAAAAGGTCCTAATTATCTTGAATTAATCCCAAAAATTTTGACAAAATTTCGAGAGGGAAAGTATGGGGTAATTTCTGATATAAAAAAAGAGCCTTTTTGCAAATAGGTGTGAACCCAGAAGATAGAGATTTTCTCCGGTTCCCATGGTGGGGAGGGTGGTGGGAAAGATTAATTGGAGTGCTAAAGAGAATTCTTCGAAAGGTACTTGGAAAATCTTCTCTGAATTACGAAGAGTTGTTGACAGTCATTTGTGACTGCGAGAGCATTATGAACAACCGTCCTCTCACTTATTTGTCAGAAGACGTAAACGATTTGAGAGCTCTCACCCCATCAATGTTTCTAACAGAAATTCCAGACTCTGGAGTTCCTGAATTAGATCTTTTGGATTCCAAATCCATCAATATGAGATACCTTTACAGAGCTAGATTGAGAAACAACTTACGAAAAAGATTTCGAGCGGAATATTTAGGGCAACTAAAACAAAGCTCAAAATTCATCAGCGAACCATCGTCTGTGAAAGTTGGTGATCTTGTCATCGTGTCCAACAATGAAAAAAGGATAAACTGGGCCTTAGCTAGAATCCTGGAAATTTTTCCATCTCACGACGGACACATTAGACTAGTGAAACTGAAAACTGCACAAGGGGAGATTATAAGACCCACTAAGAACCTCATACCTCTTGAACTCAACTTTACACCTGAGTCGGACATTAAAGTGAGGTACAGAACTCGACAAAAGACTTGAACTCTAGGTCAGTTGAGGTCCATCCTCTGTTGATACTGGACCTCAAGGTGGGAGTGTCACATTTGCTTACAAATAACTCAGCTCCCATGAACGCCCTCTGGCGGAAAAAGACAAAACGTAGTCAGTTGAACGTGTGACGCGTCTAATAGAAGTCGAATCGATAGACCGTCTCCGTATATATTTGAAACGTAATGCTTATAATGATTGTAACCTGTAAATAGTATGTAAATATCTTTCACATGTTAATTAAAATTTCTCAAAAAATTCCTAGTAGTGTTCTGCAGTGATTAGAATTTCAGCTTAGACTAACGGAAATAGAAAGGAAGCAAGCAGTTCCAGGGCAGCCCTTTAGAAGGTAAGTGATTTTTCACTTATCTATTTATTAATCTAAAATTTTAATACCAAAAAGTTGATAAAATTTTAACAAAGGCCTTATCAAATGGCGATTTGCTGGACAGTGGAAGATAAGCGTATTCTATTTCCGAGCTCGGTAACACATTGCTTTCACAAAGCCGAGTTTGCTAATTAATACGAGGCCATTAATATCTTTATTCATCTGAACGGCAACGGTCCCGAGACCTGGAAACAAAAATGTTTTATTCCGTACAGTGTTGTCACTGCTCGCTTTCAGATCGTCGAGTTTGTTAATAAAAAATTCCTCAGAGGTTTGCAAAATATTAAGTAAAAACTGAAACAAATTCGAAATTCAAAATTCAGGTTTTTACGTGCACATGTTTGGATGGAGGACTACGTAAACTAAAACTGAACGGTTCTAGGTAACATTGTTCTTTCCCAATGCTAAGAACATACTACATGCATACCCAATGCGAAAAACATACATACATATTCTGCATTATTTAAATTCCTTAAAATAATAATAAGCAATTTGCTGGCAACAATTTGAAAAGTGATGAACCGTTTATAATGAGTCAACGCAAAATCCCGTTTCGAGACTAATGGCCCCATTTGTGCTAGTAAATGTCTGAATAGTCACCTTTTTGAGCCATCTCTTTAATTTTATTACAATCTCAATTAATTACCCCCAAACTTGATAGTAATATCATAACATACAAATATATTTCTCTGTGATCCAATGTATGACATAATTAGTTTGTGACTTAGCTGACTCATGGTCAGAACAAGATAATATATGACAGATTTTCTAAACGCCCATGCCGATTGGCTGTATTCAAAGAAAGGAAAGTTACTTTAACTGAACTTAACAAATTATGTTTGTTTTATCCTGTTTATTTGAATACAACTTTAGACAGAATGCAGATAATTCAACATACGCAGTTGCATTATATTGCCGATAAAATTATCTTTACATTGATAGATAAGTTAATGGTATTATAAGGTATATTTAAATTTTATAACAGTTATTTTAACTTTGAAACTCTTTTCTTTGAATTCTTTTTTCCCACTTGCAACTCCCTACCAGAATGAGTTTTGGAATCAGGTTGAATGCAAATGAGTTAGAAGCAGTATTTAAAGGAAGTTCCACTTACTTCGAAAGAGAAGGTACTTAGTCGTGCGTGTTAGCGTTCTGGCTGTTTCATTTTTGAATCTGTTACGCTCGGCCGTACTGGTACGTATCTGTTGATAACCGATTTAAAAGCCTGAGTGGGGACTTTCCCGTAAGCCCAAGAAGAGGCCAGCTGTTATTATTTGAGTGAATAAAAGTGTATTTTAACCCTTTCTTGAGTCTACGTTGTCTACTTAGCGATAAATCGCTACTTAATTCATTAGGTTGCTCGACATTTTATCATATTTAACATAGTGAGGAACATTATAGTGTTTTTTTTTTCAAAACATAGTTGAGATATGAGCCACCAAAACTCAAAAATATAAGTTTTGCAAAACATTTCTACAATTTCGGTCACTAGTGTAAATAAACTCATGCTTGAAAAACTTGTCAAAAATCATGTTTGAAATCCATGAAAAATGTGTTAATCGTATAACAAATGCGTATCGAAAAGTGATAATTATTCATAAACATTTTTGTCAAATAACTATTTATTATTTTTTGTGAAAATCATTAAACATCATTTACTTATTTACAGAAATTTTCACAAAGGTAATTTATCATTCTATGGATATCGAGAAAATTAATTGCTCACATAAATGTAAACATTTGAAAACCATTCTTTACAGATGAAAAATATTATTAGTTATAATATGCATTGCATATGATAAAAGTATGAAATTGACTAAGTTTTGTGCATAACGTAACGCATAAGAATAGTACATATTTTTTGAAATGTTTAACTTTTAATACAGAAATGAGACGGTTTTCATGGAACATACATATTGAAATTACAATATTTACGTAGAATGTATGCGCAAAATTTATAACATGTATTAATAACACTTCATCTTACTTAACAGATATAAATAATTTTGTGCTATTTACAAGTAAACAGTTTAATTTTAATCAAAACAAATTCGTTACAAAAGTTCTTTTAATCAAGTTAATTAATCTTCAGATTTCTTTGATATTATTTTTTCTTTTTCCGACACCCGTATTTAAAATTTTCAATCTAAATACTACGCTTAAAATATTTTTAAAATATCCGAAAATAAATATTCGATAATCATACAAATTTGGACACAAAATTTTCATTTAAGTGATGTTTGCACTGAAAATTATGAAAATTACTAAAACATTTTGTTTAAATTGTATGAAAGGTAATTCTTAATCGCGAATGTTGAGTATTTCAGGAAAATAAAAATAACTTGCATTAAAATAGTAGACTTTGGAAATTCAAAAAAAAATATTATATATATATAGAAATGTTTTTAAACATTTTTAATACTGCAGTCAAAAATAATATTCTTAAAATTGCCTTCCGATACCGTAATTAGAGATCGTATTTTTAAGTAGTTTAGACGGTATAAATAAAGAGGAAATTAGTAAAATTAGCAAAGGAAGGATGATAATATAACACGGAAAAACAAACAAAAAAACACTTGCTGTTCTCATATGGAACATATTGTAACATTTACAAAAACTCATGACAAAGAACGATATTTTACATCCATCCAAAATCTCTTTCCATTTTGATGCATTGAGTTCATCTTGTAATAAATTTCGCAAGAAATACAGGGTGTTTATAAAGTCCCAGACCCAATTTGATGTTTAATAACTCATAAAATAATAAAGATAGATTAAAATTAATGACATAAATAGTTAGCTAGACTCAAAAAGTTTCATGACCCTTGTCAAGGAACTTCCACGTATGGCACCCTTCGTCGCACGGTGAATATCAAGTCGATATTCAATTTCATGCCAGGTACCGGCAAGCATGTCGGCATCCACAGTGGCTATTGCAGTTGTCATTCTGGCTTTTAGGTCATCAATGTTCGGCACTCTCCTCCTGTAAACGTTGTCCTTTACAAATCCCCAAAGGAAAAAGTCCAGCGGCGTTATATCAGGTGTTCTGGGTGGCCAAGGAATTGGACCTCCTCGCCCAATCCATCTCCTTGTAAAATAGTCATTCGAAGAACTACGAACGATGGTACCCCAATGAAGTAGTGCACCATCTTGTTGCAAAAAGACATGTGGCTGAAACTCTTCTAGTTGTGGAAATACGAAGTTTTCCAACATGTCTAAGTATACGACAGATGAGACCGTCTTTTCTGTAAAAAAGAAAGGCCCAATGACTCGGTCGTGCATTAGTCCACACCACACATTAACCTTTGGGGAATACTTTAGTGCCTCACTGTATCCATGGGGTTTTTCAGATCATAATTATAATTAGACTGGAAAATGAAATTATCTGAAATTAACCACACGCGCAGACGATATTTACAAAAGTAAAGATATTCAAACTTGAAAAGGAAAATATATACGTTATTCCATCAATAAATGCCATACGTTTGTTTATAGCTTCATTATTTTATGAGTTATTAAACATTAAAATGGGTCCAGGACTTTATAAACACCCTGTATATCTTTTAATCTTTTACACCGTAATATCGATGCGAAAATCAGAATTGAAATATATCTCGTAGACGAGCAAAATGAATCTTTTCTCACTGATGCGATATCATGGTGCTGATGCCAATTACATAATAATTTGTGCAAAACAGGTTCATTCGCCTCAACACGTCAATAGTTTATATTAGAGGCACATAAATGCTCTTTGCAGTTTTTTAGTGGAAGTCTTCTGCAATGCATCTCTTCCGTAGTCTTTCAGCCGAGCTAGCAACCTCAGCAATATGCTGATGTGCTTTTTTAAATTCCCTTCGCTCGCCTTAAGTTTATATTTATATGTAGATTTAGGCAGATTGAAGGCAGTGTTTTGTATTTAAGGGATTCAACGTCATACAGCGCCCATGCTTGGCTGACATTCTTCCGGCATCTGAAAGAAAAAAAAGTATGTGGTATACAGAGACAAATCCAAAGATACGCATTAAATGGATAAATACAATGTTTAAATGTCAGATATTTCTATATGATTTAATTATGTAGAGAGTTTTTGTGAAAGATATAAATGATTTAGTGAGAATTATTCACAGTTCAGTTTTGTGTTTTTAAATCAAATTAAAATGCTTGACACAGTATATAAAACATACTCATGCGCTTCTTACCACATACGACAAAAACACGTGACACAAGCTACTAGCTGCTTTTTGGCCCCATAATTGCATCTCGCATTATAACAAACAATTTTCTTTATTTTATCATATCCTTCCAGTTTGAAACATAAATCTTATTCCTTTTTAATAATTAGTAATTTCATGCTTTAAACTGCATGTATATTAATTTTACACAATTTCAACCTGTGCGCAATTCCTGATACATTTTACCGTAACCATACCGGTAAGGATATTATTACAACAGGAAAGACAAATTTGTTAGCAACATTATTGAAAATCAGTATAAATTATGTTTAGCTGCGACTGGGATTGAAAGAAATAAACACGAATCTTAAAATAAATTTAAAGTGAAACATAAAGCAAAATGGCTTAAATCACGTGCGTAATGAATTTAGTAATGCATCATGGCACAAGATGGCTTGAATTGGCAAAAACCATATGCAGATTGCAATTTTGTTTCTTCTCTCTGTTCGGAAGAAAACAAGTGTTTCAGGGACATTCAATATTTTTAAAGTGTTAGCTTTCTCTGCACGCATTATTATTATTATTATTATTATTATTATTATTATTTTATCTTTAAGTTTTGGTTTTAGTTTATTATGGCAAAACACACTATGGCTATCTTCCTAAGAGGAGCGATGCCTTTGTGGAGGAAATACTAACAGAAACTTGCTCGTATGCACGTTACAATGGAAAAAAACACGAAAACGCTCATGCAGCCTACACGTTCGCCTAACATCGAACCCATTTCGGAACTATCAGTGTTCAGCGATTTTAAAGCTCGGCCGCTGGTGGGCTCCTCCTTTTTTAAATTGGTAAGTATGTGAGGACTGAGTGTTCGGTGCATATTCTTGGCAAACATGTTCGTGAATTAAACTGAGTCCTGATCTTGAAGAGGGAGCTGAATGCAGCTATGTTCTGTGGTAGGAAACTGTGATTAAGCAGTAGAAGAACTGAACTTTAGAGGGATTTAAAGTCCTCTTTTATTAAACCACAATTATTTACAGCCACTTCCCAACTCGGGAGGGATACAGAAAATAATGACCGCACTTGGGTCTAAACTGAACAATCAAATAATTTAAACTAAAGCTAAATAGAAATTAAATCGTCGTTGCTCACAGAGCTATGAACGCGAGGTTGGCCTCTAAACTAAACGGTGCGTACCAAGATTTAACTAATACTAACGCACTTAGATTTACTTCAACAAGTAATAGCGTAACAGCGCTACGGCTTAGAATATAAATACTAGCTGGTCAGGCGAACGTCGAACAGAGTAACAGTGGTCTGAGACTAAAAGCTCTCTTACACTGAGAGGTGGCCATAAAACCTCTCGCTTAAATATAAACTTGGCTCCACTTCAAATTAGCATAAAGCTGAAAAGCTCGCTTATTCTAACGGGAAGTTGAAATAAGAACAGATAGAAAAAGGCAAATTAAAATAAAACCTTGTTAGTTTAACTAAAACCTTACAAGTAAATATAAAAATTTTAATAATACTAATCAATAAGGGTAACTTTGTATTGTTAAAATATTGTTTTAAAAAATTAATGTTGCAGTTTTCCGCCAAGATGGATAGCAGAATATTCTGGATTTCTTCTATAGAGGAGAAAAAAACTTGACTATATTCGTATCTTCAATGACATTTTAATCGAAGAAAATTTAATAATAGACAGCAACTTTTGCAATGAAATATTATAGCATGTGGCATGACTTTCAGGCAATATTCCCCGCAGTGGCAGGAAGGATCGCCCAGATTCTTGGATTTGAAATCTTTTCATGACGGAAAACAAGCCAAAAGTTATCAGTTCATCTGATTTCGAAAAATGTATTCATAAGACAACGGATTCTGATGTAAAACCAACATTTAAAATCTATCATTAAATTAGTTGGGGATAAGTTTACAAGAAAAATATCCGAACTTATGAAACCGAACCACTCATATTATTAATTTCTTTTACGACAACGTATTTGTGCGAGGCTTGTTTTTCACATTACGTTGCAAGAAATACGAATACAAAAACTGACTTGATGCTGCACTGACATAAGAATATAAGTTTCTAGCAAGCAATCAAAATCATTGACAACTCAAAAGCATCAAAATCATTGAAAACTAAAAATGTGTCATTTTACTATATTATTTGCGTCTTTTAATTAATTTTATGTGTCATTTTTTTATAAAATTAGGGAATGATTAAAGTTTCTTTTGCATGTACGATATAAAAAATAGGAACAAATGTTCATTTCGTTTACCTAACGCATCTGCGTTGTTATTTATTACAATTAAAAAAATCAGACTTCAATGCTCCTTTGAAATTTTAGAAATAAAGAAGTCTTCTGTGATGAGGAAAGTTTGGAAAGCTCTGAACAACATTAAAATTTCGGAACTTGATTAAATTTAGTTAAAGAAATCTCGTTCAGGTCTTTGAAAATGACAAAACATTTAAGAAAATAAAAGAATTTTCAAAATCTTATTTTCTATGATTAGATTAAAATGCTTTACATTTGCTCAGAGAATAAGACTGAGCATCGTACGAACGATATTTTTTAATCGTTTTTAAAATAAGCAAATATTTTAAGATGTGGAATTCCCTTGGTGAAATCATCCCTTGGTGTCCTCTAGCTCGATCATTTGAGACTAAGGATAGGATCACGTGATACGGCTATTGAAGAAATAGCAAATGATGGCGAGAACAGAAAACCAAATCAACTTTCTTCTACAGATGCTGGAATGAAATCAATCATAGTCCGCGAAATCCATCCTTTTTTCTTTTAAATCATTCTTCGCCATTTTTTCGATGGTCTCAGAATTCATTTAGATTGGGTGTTCCCGGAGATAATGGAGAGAATTTGATTTGGTTTTCGCATCAGATGTGTTATTTTTTTTTCTCTTTTCTATCTTTGGTTTTTCTCATTTTTTATGGCTCTTTCTTTTGTAGTGATGTGCACTGATTGGCCAAAGAATTTTTTTTTGTGTGTGTGTGTGTGTAGTCGAAACATTATTCCCGGTCTTTTCCATCTTTAAAAATTTCTTTAGAAACTGAGAAAGAATTTTCAACTGCGATTCAGATCTCTGATTAAAGAATATTAAGAGTAAAATAAGTTATTGACTTTAATACCTTTCGAAAAATTATTATATTTTTTAATACATAATTTATTTTAACTATATGAATTCACTTGTGTATATGTTGTGTGTGTGTGTGTGTGTAATAAGGTATTTTCTTCCTCCTTCTAACATGCCTTCATGGTGTTGTAGTATAATTATAGCATACACAAGGCGTATTGAAGAGATCCAGGTTTGAGTCCCAGCTAGAGCATTTCCCAATTTTTACGTCTTCCTACTTCAAAATAACCTAATGTCTCTACACTGGCGCCCGAACTAGAACGTGGTGAGGAATAATTCGTTAGCATCGGGATTCAGCGATTGGTGTCTCTAATCCCAGTCGACCTTTGAAAGGGGAGGCATATAAGGCATTTTACCCTCCTTTCAGTATACCTTCGTAGTGTAACGGTAGCAAACTCGGCGCTTATTTGAGAGGTCCAGATTCTAGCCCCGGAGAGGACTTCGCACTTTTTCTCCATTTCCGTCTCCAGAAAAGGTCTAATGACTCTACAATATATATCAACATTTCAATTTCTGAAGGTAGTAACTTGTCTTATGAAATACACTTTAATACCTTCGTAATTAGGTTCTATATAAAACACTTAAAATAAGCTAACTTCCCCTCACATATTAAATAAAGTTTGCTAATTTCTTTTCATTTTCAATCTAATTAATGAACGGTGTTACGAGGTAAGCTAATTTTTTATGCAGCCTCATTATGAGACTGACTGCCTATTGCTATGTTACAGATCGTTGTACCAGTTTTCGAAAATTTTGGTGTTAATTTCTTCCTGAATAATTTTTAACATATCCTATATACAAGTATCTATACAAGTATCATTTCATTAGCAGAAAGAATATTAAAATAGACCTTCGAAACTGCAGAATTTTAATTTCGGTGACACATAGATTCGAATTGTAATTTTGAATTTTTTAATGAAGCTGTTATACAATGATGTACTCGTGACTGTGCTTGAGCAGGCATGAACTGTAAAAATTATCATTATATGCACAGAAATACTGATTTAAAAGTCTTAGATAAATTACAGAAATTTATTTGATGTATAAAATACCATCACAATACTTAATTACAAACTGAAAAATCACACAGAAATGCTTACAACTGAAACTCTTTTATGAAACACATAAATCAAAAATCATATCTGACAAACAATAATTTACAGAAAACGAATACGTTAAGAATAAATGAGAACTTTTTATATGACACATACGAAACCACCGGTATATAATTTCGCAATGCATGCTGCATATTCTGGCAAAATATAAACTTTTTGTTCACCTTACTTATTTATAATACTTACTTATTTATAATAATTATTTAAAATTTCTTATGTAAACGATGCAGTGGGCAGAGGTACACCATTTTATCTTAAATAATCAAGCATTTTCTTCATTAAATATTATTAGCGATTTCTCATGAATAAATACTTCATAAGAAATTGGGAAGAGGAAAAGTCGTAAGTTTAAAATTTTACTAACTTCTGTACAAATCACTCAATTTTGCTAATTTTCAGATATTGAATGCGGAAGTTTCGTCCGTGCTTTATGCGAAACAATACATTAGTTAATACAAAAATACAAAATGAAAAAGTAAAAATATTCTTTATTTCTTCTTATAGTCGCAAATCATTAGACGAAAATTTACTTAAATCTTTTATAATCAGAAACTTCATGTATGCGATGCTAGCATAGTTTAATATAAATGTCTTATTTTCATTTTATTTTAATTAATTTGCTTATTTATTTGGGATATTTTGTACGACGATATTTTGAAACTGAGAAGTTTTCGCATCGTTTTATTTTATGCCATGTTTTAGATCAATGTTTCTACTTGTTTTCTTTTCTCCGACGTTGTTTTATATGACGACGTTTTCTCCTTGCATTGCTTTCCTCCTTTCGCCGAGTTGTTTTCGGTGGACAGAAAAAATACATAAAAAGTCTGAATTCAAGTTTGCAAAATATAACTTTACAGTAAGTAAAAGGAGAAAAGACGACACTATTTATTAACCTGTCGACGCAACGTGATAATGTACCACTAACTCAAAAATCGATGTCATACTTCCTTCGTACTGATACAATAACTGATTCACTACATTTAAAAAAATATCTCCAGTAAATAGTCTGCTTTATTTTTTTCTAGTTCTTATAATCACGAACCATACCTCTTGGATTAAGTTTTTTCCGTTAAATGTTCCAGTGTTCTCGTTCTCTGTGTAAATATTCCCTGTATGAATACTGTCTGCGTAAATACTCCCAGTGGAAATTGGCCGTGTCTGGAGAAATACACATATATGAATGTCTGTGATTACGCCGATAGCATTTGACGAAATATCTGCTTTGAAGACGATGGGAACATACATAAACCCAAATAACATAGGGAACAGGAAGGTGACTTCAAACTTACTTCAGATATCTTGGCTAAAATATTTCAAAATTAATTTTAAATCCCAGATATAACAGTTGTTTCGTATAACTAGTAAAACATGGTGAAACTCTAAAGATCCTAAAAACTGTTTGGCATTCAGTGAAGTTTATTAAACTTTTCCAGTGCAATAGATTTGATACCGATATATAAAGCTAAATATATAAATCAGACAAGCTAATGATGTTGGCATGCAGTCATCTTTGACTAATTTCAGCCGGTAAAAGTTTACAATTGGGTTCCCCTTGTTTTTTGGCGATTCTGTTTTGACGCCGAGATCGACGCCAATAAGACACAATTTCAAGATGGCCGCTACACAAAACCAAAACAAGAAGTCAAAGAATTTCACAAACTCCGTGTCCATGTAAACATCGACCTATTTTCACTTAAAAAAAATCAGAGAATTGCACAAACTTAGTCATTACATATTGCTTTGACTTTGTCCATGTGCACATCGATTTATTTTCAATTAAAAAAATGAAGAAGCGAAAACAATGTTAAAACTCTCATGGTAACCAGAAATGGGGTTTTATCGCCAAAACTGAACAAAATTTTTCGCCAATCGAAGCGGCACCCAATTGTACACTAGAGCCTTTCAGACAAATAATTTAGAATTAAATTTTTGAGACGGTAATGATTTCAGTCTTGGAAAGTCCTCCCCCCCAAAAAAAATTCTACTTACCACTCTGATGGCTTTGGAAGATATGACGAGTGGACTGCGGGCTGTGTCTTCATCATTCCCTATAACTGTAGTTGCAGGGAAAGTCCCCCGACTGTGTTGAAAATCGATGTCGGCATACTCAGTGGGAGGCTCCAGTCGATGCCGTACAAAAGGCTGTCGACTGTCTGGAAGAGCTAATTCCGCATATGTGATGTCATCGTACGGCTGCAAAATAAAATAAATGAGGTGAAAACATCTACATTTATTCAGAATGTTTTAAAGGATGCCTATTTCCTTAAAATTTGATCTCAGACATTTAATTCTAAATATATAATTTGTATAAATAAATTGCAGAATTTTACAAAAATGATCTCTGAATTTTGAAAAAGGAAACAAATCTAATTTTCTGTCTGATTTTCGTAAACCAAAGTTTCCTGTTAAAATTCGCACCGTGCTTCAATTGGCTGCGAACAAACCGCTTTGTATATTTACGTATTTTCTGAGACATGCTTAATAAATACTTTTAGAAGGGCAAATTAAATTGAGCAACACATGTGAAGTAGATGAAAACATTAATCGGCAAAATAGACAACTTGATTTTGCGGTTGCTTTCAGAATTTAATCTAAAAAAGAAAAAAGAAAAAAAAAAATCTGAGAACTTTCAGATTTTATATTGCCCCGAAAAAGGGCGCTCTTTTCACGGGAATTCTAAACAGGATTTGAAAAGCGATAGAGACATTCATTCACTAAAGTCATTCGACCGCAAAATACCGTTAGATTCTGAAACTTCTTTTCGTTGCTAGGCGTCCAGCATAATACCAGTAAGACAAATAAAGAAACCTTGCGCATGATATACCCGTGCTTGAAGATGCACGTGGTATTAATGTTAATGGAACGCTTTGAAATCGTTGAGTTTGTTAATAAAAATTTGTTAAAATTTTACGAAATGTGAAATAGATAATAAAAAGAACTCCAAGTTCCAAATTTGGGCTTCCAGATGCCCATATTGGAGTGGAAAACTATGTTACTCAAAATTTGATGTCTTTAGGCACCGTTATTTTTTAACAATGCCAGAAACAAACATACACTCATACAGATTCTTCATTATTTAATTTATTTAAATATAACGGAGGGCTCTAATATTTGGTGACAACAATTTGAAAAGTAATTCAAGCTTTTACAATGAATCAACACAAAATGCGAAAACGAAATTATTAGCCCTTTTGGGCTAACCCTCATTTGAGCTAAAAACTCGAATTCTGACGTTAATAGGCACGGAATAATAAAGCGAGTTGGTGGGTTAGGTCTAAATTTGCTTGTAAACAAATCTAAGTTTTAGTTTTTGAAACCTATAACGGATATTTTATTAACTGGTACTTTTATTTGTTGAGGATTTTATATGAATATGTATAGATATACATATTTCTTTTCGGAAGGGTACCTTTGTCAGCCTTCATACAATATTTAAACAATCTATTATTTAATTGAATAAATTTACTATAGGAAGTAAGTCATAATTAAGTAATAAAATAACTAAGTAAATAATCTCCACAATAACCGTTCTAATTCCTGTATGCAGATGTTACATAAAAACTGGATTTGCAACTTAATGTAGCTTAGCAATAATAAAATTAAAGCCAATTTAAAATCAGAGATCCGGTATAAAATAAAACCATTTTTTGGTAACTTAATATCTGCAAGAATCATTTTTTCTTTCTATATAGCTAATTAAATTATAGTCGGTCTTATTATCATGCAATACTCGCAGATCGCAAATGTCATAGAAATGGTTTAAAACTTTGCGCATCTGTAATTACACGAAAGGGATTAATTTAAAGTGGTGGAAAATTTCTAACGAAGAATAGTGCAATGTGGATTTTAATCTAGGCTTTTCAAGGAAAATATTGTATACGTTTAAAATATCCTTTCCTCATCGCGCTAGAGAAATTTCATTTAAACTCCTTATGCAAATACTTATTCTTTTATAGCCTGTTGTTAATAAATCTTTGTTAAAAATACATTCAAAAATTCATCTCATCTCTGCGAATTAAGTATTTTAAGATTTTCTCAGTGGGTTACTGGATTTTTCTCAGTCGTAACTGCTTAAGCGTTGGATGATAACTGAAAAAAAAACAATTTTATTATAGTATTTTTAGGTTTCATATTTATTTTAGACTGATTAATAAAGAATCTTAAGATTTGAACCCAAAATCAAAGAAAAGTTTTAATTTAGAACCCCAGCATATAAGCCTTTTATTATAAGTAGACATTTAAGCTAACTGAATGGAAATAAAGTTTCTGCTTTCTTAATGATAAATGTCAACTGAAAGAAATTTTGTTAAATTTGTGTTAGTCAAAGAAATTTTGTTAAATTTCTTTGACTAACACAAGGTTCTTTGCATAGCAAATTGATTTCGGTGCTGAAACCTATTTAAATTAAAATACATTCATTTATGTGATCATTAATTTAAAGTACATTATTGAATACGTTACTAAACTTAGTTTGCCATTTACTCTTAAAGGCATCTCTTATATATATTTTACATGTAAGGCTTAGTTACTCTTTGTAGAAGCTTTGACTCAAGAAATAACTGATGAAAAATATAAATTTGTAATATTTTACGAAGCGCTTTACACAATTTACATATTTATGAGTATCATCCTCTGAGATCTGTTCAAAAGGACACATGGAAAATTCTCTTCACAGACATGTAAAACTTCATAAAGTTCATTTATGCAATTCAGCTTATTTTATAATACTGTTTATTTAAACTTAAAATGCATATGGTATGCAGTTACAAATCTTTATAGTTTTCTAAATGAATGAACGAATGATTTTCTATTCAATTCTGAAAGCGAGAACCGTATTAATAACTATATAAAGCATACAGTCTGTTCCATGATAATTCAGGAGCATCCATAGATATTTAAATAAATATCATTTAGACAGCATGAAATTAACAAATACGGGTATTCTGCAGTCGTTTTGTACTCGCATTTAAGCGATAGGTTCATACTTAATATTAGGTTAATTTATCTTTGTTTAAATTTCATTTTAATCCTTAATCTACAGGTTCCAGGGAAATACGCTTCAAATGATCAAGTTGGTAAAAAGTCTAGTCAGTCAAGTCAGGTTTAAACAATCACATATATGCTAATTATAAAATTTAATACTTCCTTCGGGTATCTGCAGTATTACATTTCCGCTGTTGTGTGTGAATCAATTAAAAATATTAGTAAAATCGTGATAATCCCATGCAGCACCGATTTACTGGCTTTTAATGGTTGTTAAAGGGGCTTAAAAGTTGTTCTAATAGCTATAATTACTACCGGTAACTAGGGATTAGTCTAGAACCTCTAGAAATCAAGTTGAGAAGTTTACTAGAATTTACATCTGTTTTATAATTTCCTCAGATATCTTTTTGTTTCACTTTAGGGCTAGTTTATTCCTTGACAATGCATTTAATTTGCCTTTATAATTGTTTAATATTCACTAACAAGTAGAACATTAATAAATCCGTATTGCAGAGTAGAATGTTGGAAAACAGTAAAACACTTAACAGATGCTAATTTGTACTGCAGTTATTGCGGTTAAATATTAGTCTGAGATAAAACGCTAGAATTAAAAGCATAATACTAGTTACGAAAATCTCAATTATAATAATGCAATTAATACAGCAATTAAATATATAAGAAAGTTTTAATCCCAGTGGTGTTTTGTCTCAAAACATCTCGAGGATTTTAATAACAATTTACAAAATATAAGTAATTAATTAAACATAAGTAAAATTGCATTACTTTAAAAAGTTATCTTTACTGTTCTCTTATTAAAATCTAATTTCTATTCCTTGCCTTGGTGAGTGAGTGGTAGCCCCGAATACTGAAAAAACTTAAATGAACATTTAAATTACATAAAGAAGATAATTTGCTGCATACATCTCTCTCGAGTATTTTACAAATAAAGCAAAACTAAAATCTTTTAGTTTGTAATCACAGCTAATAAATAATTTTAAATCTAAATCCAAGAACAGTAATAACAGCAAACTGTAATTAGTCATGGAAAACATCACAAAACTGCTTTTGCTCTATTTAAATTCCTAAATTTGAAAAACTTAGCCTCAAGAAATTGCAAATTATTCTGTGTAATTGTACGCAATTTTCATTGCAGGCGCGCTTCTGGCAAATAAATAAGATATGCTCTGGCCAAACAACAAAATGGACTTTATGGAATTGGAAGAATACTTAAGCATTAAATGATAATATTAAAGTCAGACATTCAAGAAGCGCTGATTTATCGTTGTTCAACAATTATTACTCACGTTATTCGTCAACAATGTGAATTTTCTTTACATAAATTTAGCGGTGTAAAAGAAATAGAAATTTCAATCGGACAGAACATTGAATTTGACAACTGACAGAAATTAAAAATACCTTAAAGGAGTACTTCTATAAGTAAATGTAAATAAATCCAGTCTCAATTTCCGAAACAGAGTAGTGTTCAATGGTTTCACGAAGCAAACAAAATTTTAATTTAGTACGCCGAGTTCTAGAATACTTCATAAATATTAATTATCTCGTAAATATTTATTATACTTGTTGCAAACGTTTGTGCATCATTTACTAAGTAAATTTTAAAAAGGTGAGAAAAATAAGAGTTTAAAAACAAAAGCAGCATAGTATCATACAAAATTTTATCAGACACTATGATAATCATTAATATAAAAGTATTTGTATAAACGCTGTTAGATATTGTTTTATATCCTAAAAATGCAGCTTTTTCTTTCCCCCTCATTTGCAGCGTGCTTACATTTGTGAAATAATTGCATTTAATGGGATTTTTCAATTACAAATTTGCTTTATAATGTATAATCCAAATTTAATATTAAATCTATTATTCTACTGAATTTGCATTTATTTATAGCAGCCTGAAACCCAAAATAAATGGTAAATACATATGTAAAGATTCAAAAACTTTAGACACTTTATGCAAACCAGTTATGATTTTATAATCGCATGAGGTGTTTCCTCCCTCCTTCCAGCAGGTCTTCGTGGTGTAACGGTAGCACACTCAGCACGAATTCAGGAGGTCTAGGTTCGAGTCTCGGCGAGGGCATTGCTCATTTTTCATGCAGTCTTGCTTTAAAAAAAAACTACTGGCACTACATTCGAAAAGCATTTTTTTAATATTATGCTATGATGCTGGTAAAACACATAGGAGATTCTTTAATTGAAACTAGTACCGTTTTAGTATGACACAGGTCTAGCATTGGCTGTTACGACAGCTTCAGAAAGTTAAGTTCATTTTCTTCCATTTCCTCGGATTATTCGATGATGATTTTGTATTTATAAATTCTTAATTGCCTGTTGAAAAGAATAAGGACACTTAAAATTGTTTTCATAGGTTGGGTAGCATAGAATTACCAGAAATCACCTCACAGGATTGGGCTTCGGAGTTCAAAGCACACAAACTTTTGAACCAAAACCAAACACAGAAAACAAAGCCCACAACATAACTAGATCACCAAAATTTACAGTAGGAACAGTAAGCTTTGGTAAATAAAGCTTATCATCTGACATTCGCCGGGCTTGTACGTGTTCATAGGAATCCAACAATACTGAAAATGATTAAAAGATACCTTCTTCTTTTGTTCTAGAGTCCACAGGCGACATTTCTTGCACTACGGATCATAACTCCTCTGTTTCTATTTCATCATTATATGACATACTGTTGCATGTAATATGTGAAATGCCGTAAACCACAATGATAGAATCATCAGATTTGCAGTCACCGATAACGTACACCTATTTCGATAGACGTTACAAGTATACGATCTTAAGAAACACTCTCGGTTTTTCCCTGCCCTATGCACTCTTTAATGATAGGCAGACGAACTTATATTCCATTCAGGAGATGTCTAGTCATTAATGACAATAGAAAGTAATTAATTTTTATTTACTTATTTTAAGAGTGTATGATGCTCTTAAAGTAAGTAAATAAAATTATGTATGCATAATTAATGTACAATTAGTAGGCATAATTATGTATAATGATTAATGTATAATCATTATGCATAATTATGTATAATTATTATGCCTAATTATGTAAATGTAATTAATTTGCTTCATACTTTAAATATACAAAATGCTAAATTTTACATCGTAAAACACTGTTTAGAAAAATTGCTCTGTCATATAAACTCAAAAAAGCTGAACTGAAATTTTATTTCAAAATCTTACAAATCTGACTGCTTTCGAAACTAATAAATCTGCAAAATCAAGTAAGCGTTTCAGATTATCTCGGTTGCATGCATCTGATCAATTTTTCATAACAGTGAATGCTCATAAAATTTTTAAACACACTTTTTTAATAGTGAATGCTTGTAAAACGTTTTAAAACACATTTTTTTTTACCTTGAATACTCATAATCGTACAATGATATTAATTGTTATGTCAATTAATATTCTTTATATGATGTGCAGAAACACAGATACGCAGCATTTATAAATATAGTTCTATCATTTCATACTAAAACATATTAAAACGAAATATTTGGAAGTAATTTAAATTGCTTCCATTGAACTTCCTTATTAAAATATACCTAGATTTTGCTATTTTCTACTAGTCCTTAAAATGAATTAAACTTTTCTTTTTTCATTTTATTTTCACACGTTTGCCTTATTTTCAGTCTTTATTTAATTTCGTAAGAATTAGTCACATATTTTGAATTTAACATAAAGTTTAAAAAGGTTTTTGCTCTAATTTATTCAAAACAGATAAAATACTTTTAAACTGTATATCTTAAACCACATAATATAATACTTACTTCACTGGGACCGAACGGTACTCTGCTCATAATATTCGCATATGTATGTTCTTTTTGAGCTACATTTTCATATATTATTTCATTAGTTGTATTTGGAGCTATACTGGAATAATCTAGAAAAAGAAATACTGATTAAAATCGAATGTGAATATGCTGGACACTTCATGGTAATTTTTATTAAATTCTTAGTGAATGGACTCTGTATTTTACTTCAAAATGTAAAATTGCTTAAATATTTATTCTAATTTTGTAAAACATATTGAAATTTCTCCTAAAGTATAATTTATATACCAGATATAATTTTATTATCTAAAATAGTTTAAAATTAAATTATTTTAATTATTATATCTAAAATAGTTTAATATTAAAATATTTATATTTTGTAATCTAAAATAGTTTTAATTATAAAATACTAGAGCGTGGTATAGTTTTAACTCATGAATTAAGAAGAATTGGAAGGGGGCTAATTTTATGTACCTGGATTTCTGGAAGAATTCTGAGTAAAGTGATGAACAAAGTAGAGGGATAAAATGTAAGCAAGAATACCCAGCAGTTAAATAAATTTGTAAAACATACTGCTGCCGAAAATAAAACCTATAAGAAAGCAACTAGATAATATAATTTCAGGCAAAAATAAACGAATTTTGTACATATTATCATTATTTCAAAATGGACAGATACTGGGCCTCACATCATCAAGTAAAAAAACACATTCCATTCAAAATTGACTTTTGCATACTGGTACAAAGTTGATAGTTGTTATTATGTTTCGTATGTTGATGACGAAAAAATACGTTATTTAGATTTAACCGATTTATTGAAAATAGTGCAATATGAAACGTTTTCTGACAGATAGGAAAACGACACATAAAACTGTGCTATGCACATAAAACTATTTAAACTGGAGTATAGAGACGTACATGTGGACGCGTTTAGTTTACATCTTTATTATGCAAAAGATCTATGCATAGGGTTTCAATAAATACTCATCATACTATTCCTCATCACTAGAAGAACATAATCCTGTGTATTTAAATGTTAAAACACATTTTTTTTTCAAAAATTAGAGCATTTAGAACAAGTATCAAGAATTACAAGTAATATGTAATAAGAAATTCTAAATATAAAGCGTACTGTTTATGTACTAAAGTATGTAACATCTTGACGTGCATGATTTCCCAATTCAGCACTTCATGCCTGTTTCATTTTTGGACGATGATAACGTACGCTTGGTAATCTTGTTCAAATAATTAAGTAATCACCGAAACGTAGGAGTGAATAAAGAAATTTAAAGATACGTAAGGATAGTC
This sequence comes from Stegodyphus mimosarum, assembly GCA_000611955.2. Taxonomy (NCBI): domain Eukaryota; kingdom Metazoa; phylum Arthropoda; class Arachnida; order Araneae; family Eresidae; genus Stegodyphus; species Stegodyphus mimosarum. Next base: position 1,088,990 of record KK118269.1, on the reverse strand, counting down.
TTTCTTCGAAAATGCAATACACCAGTAACAGTATAATCATAAAAGCCAAAAATTACTGTTATTTCCAAAAGAAAATCAGGTCTGTAAAAATCACTAAGATCAGCAACAAATCAAATAAAGTGATTAATTCTGCGTAATAAGCGAAGTCGAATAACCAAGTTTTGGAATACAAAGAGAAGATTTATGTAAGTAAAAATAGAATTAAGTTTTGAATTTAATGGCAAAATCTTAAAGATAAATTTGGATTTTTCTAACTCCTTCTTTGAAAATCATGTGTAATACGATATTTTTAGTTCCAAGTAGTAATGCGTCATCAAGATTTGTTTATATTTATATTAACATGTAAATGTTTCAAAAGTTGTAATATATAGTGTTGAAAAGTAATCTGTTCTGGAGCCAAAGAATGCTTAAAACGTTTTAAAGACGGCAGGTTAAATAATACATTACATATGAGATGCTTTAAGGAGACTCACAGTTTAATGAAGTTTCGTAAGTTTTTTTGGATGCGAAATTTAGATGTTTGAAATCGAGGTTTCATTATAAGAACATACATGGATTTTGTGCAACTGTGCAAAAATTCTAAAATGAAGGGAAATCTCTCTGCAACAGGGAGCATGCAACTACATCTAAAATGTTAGGCTACTTCTCGAACATTCCCTGTAGCGAATAGTATTAAAAATATATACACATTTAAAAGGAAAACAGCTGTTGCTGATATTTTTTCTTCCATTACAAATATATGCTCCTTATGTAAGCAGAGAGAAGAAAATAGCTCGGACATTAGAAGAACCTTCGAACTCTGGCACTTTGAGAAAAGTGCGTCCGTTGCATAGAAAAAGGGACCTTAAAATCCAGGAAAGAAGAGCTAAAATGGAACAAAATAAAAGAAAAAAAATGGCCAACGTATTACGACTAAATCCAATCCCAGCAGAAGGACTTTAACTCAGGGCTACGTCACGTAAGGCTTTAGGGTCGAACTACTTACTTGCGGCGCACTCACCGGTCGTAAATAAGTCCCACAAATGCGCGGGTTTTATGCCTGAGGCGCATGAATACCGTCGCCATTTTATCGAAAGGCAGTTTCTTGTGCTTCGAGGTCGGTGAGTCAATAAAATTTTATCGTTTATTATAAAAGACGTTAAGTTGACTGTTGCACCAGCTGTTTACACATATACGAAAATCTGGAAGAGAAGCCATATTTTTGCTTCAGATACTTTTGATCTTTCTTTTAAAGAGCAAGGAATGCATGAGTTGTTTACTAGATGAAAATATGGGTTGTTTTTTTGCAACAGATTCTCCAGCATTGTCGAAGAGGCGCATGCTTGAAAGAAAGTTCTACCATTTCAATACAAACAACAGTAAGAGAAACGCTTTAAGAGATATAAGGGTATGTATCAGAAAGCTGATGTTATTTTGTGCTGTCACTGTAAATATTTGAAATTTAATAAAAACATATCTTTTTGCTGTCTCTGTTCGGAAGTGCTGGTGCTTTACAGCTAGACTACACAAGTAAAAATAATCATGTAAGGGAACGAAGTTTCGCCATTGCCTTTGTAATTTCCTATAATAAAATGTAAAATGCATCTTTTGTTTTAAATTCTTCCTGTTTTTCTGCCATTCTTTTACAACGTGACTTAGATCAACGACACTGTAACTTTCTAAACAGAAACTGAGTTGACTTTTAGTTTATTTTAAATAATTGCTACAATCCCTTGATATCAATCACCAGTATAATTTCCCTTCTAATCAATATTGTCTTAATGGCAAAGAAATTGTATTCAGTTTAGTCTAATTACGAATAACACCAGGAATAGTCCCCCATGTGATAAACATTTCAACCATTACAAGACTAAATACGATTAATAATTAGCTTAATACTAAATTAATATTAGCTCGAATTCTACAATGTGATTTTAAAGAATGAACTATATTTGTGTTCCTGAGAGTTTCTTTCTTTACGTTGCAATATTAAACATTCTCTTGGGAAAGAAGCTTTTTCTCCATTCTCTCTCTCTCCTTTTTTAAACGGAGAATGTGCATTAGTTATGCTATTTATTGTTACCTGTGACTTTAGGAATTAATTAAAATAACTGGTTAGGTAATCACTACATCCAAATATTTTCATCAGTATTTTAGGATTATGTTCACATATATAAGGCATGTGTTCTTCATTTAAAAAATAGTACTACACAAAATGACGCCTTGAATAATACCGCATTCCTGACACCTTTGAAAATTCAGGTATGTGAAATTTAATTAGTTGGGGACTTTTATGCTACAGTTAAGCAAGTTGGGGACTTTTATGCTACAGTTATGTGCTACAGTTATGTTAAGATATTAAGAAAATATGTGTCTAAAAATGACATACAGTAGAAGCGAAACTTTTATACAATGAATATAGATATAAGAGGCCATAAGACCACGAAATTAAGAAATTAATTTAAAAAAATCTTATATATGTTGTAGGCATTTATATTTATTTCGAATAACCAATTTAATTTAATTTTTACGTCACCTTCGTATAAGACTTCGCGCCCCTAATTGCCAATGCCAGAATATTTAATTTTAATAGCGCGCATGAAGTAATTCAGATTCTACTTTGAGGAGTTAAGGTTTAAATACTGAGTTCTAGAACGGAAAGCTCAAGAGTGTGGACGAACACTGTGCTTTTGTAGCGTGAGCTTAGCATTTATTGCTGGTTAACGCGGAGTAATAACTATTATTTTGCTGCCACTAGATTTTCAATGCTCTTTCAGGAAACAGGATAGTCTGAGCCCTGTAGCGTAATCCTACTACATGTTAATATCTTTAAATTTTTAATTTATTTCTTGCTATTTGAGCTACCGCCCGAGTGAGGCGAAGTCAGGTCAACGCATTGTGAATTTTAAAAGAGTTAATAAAGGCTTCTTTCAACCCTTCTCCTGTGTGTTTTCTACACGCATCTCAGCTGTTATACTTCAAGATAGACCAGAGGGTCCTACAATGTAATGAAAAATAATAACTTTAATTTTGTTTCAGTGTCTTCAGAATTCCCAAATAATACAATCGGTTTGTGATATATATTACATGATATAAATATTGCAGACTTGATTTCCTCAAACTATTTCAGAAGCATGGCGTTAACTGTGGTTCCGGACCTACTTTGTAGTTGCTTCGTTAGAGTTTGTTATTAATTTTCAGTCTAGTTTTTATTGCAGGAATTCTATTAATGGATGTGCTTCTTGCGTAGCAAAGTTAATACTGAAGTCACTGCAAAGGATCATAAGAATTTTGTTTAAATACTCATCTGCTTTAGGTAGCGGATGCATTAATTGAGGAATGTCTGAGGGAAACTAACTGGTTTCTATTCTATACGTAAGGAAAAACATGAAAATATTACTGCAACTAGACTCTTCGCCAAGATTTAAACTCGAGTCAAACTAACAGTATCAGTTTTCTCATAGACCCTGCCAATAATGGGCTAAACAGCTCAGTGAGCCTACGCGTCATATATTAGTACTTTCGAACTGCATTTTATTAAAAGTCATCTTCTGAAAAATAGCCTCTATGTAGTTACATTTTCTTTAACATTCAGAAAGGATAAAGTTACTGGAAATAAATTATAAGTAGTAGGCTATAATTAGGCTGATTAGGAAAATCGGTGAAATATAATTTTAAGAAAGGCGAAAATATTGTGAAATAAACACCATAAAGAATACGAAAAAAAGATTTCATAGATCAGAGTGATAATAATACATAAGCCAATATTTTTATCGATTCTTTTCAAAATGTTCCCTGTTAAAAAACGTTGCCTATAATTTGCCCAGATCAAAAAAGCGGACAATGAAAAGGGAATTGAAAAGGCTCGAAAACACAGTAAATTATTTGAATGATAAATCTGATAATTTTAACTTTCCAAAACAGGATATCAATAGATGAATAATTGACGAAATGTAAAAACGGACAAAATTGTGCGCAGTTTATTGCAAAATTATTATTACGCAATCTATGATATAAGTCGTCATTACCAAACTAAACACGTAGCACAGTATTCAAAGCTCACAGAAAATGAATGATCATTAAATTGGAAGGTTTAAAACGTAATGCGTCACCACAATGCAATTTAGTCGTACGAGTAAAAGTAAAAAATGATAATGAAGCAGCAATTGAAGTCAGCTTTATGAACAGCTCATTTGTTAATCTCAAAAGGAAAACCATGTACCAATGGCGAATTAATTAAATCACGTTAGCTTAAATAAAAATGAAAAATTAAATATGGCCATAAAAATAGATATACTTTGATATGCCAATCTTTCTGTTAGAACAACTATTAAAAGACTTGAGGGCATTGACAGCTACATCAAGATTCAATTGAAAGATAGGATAAAAAATTCCAAATAATTCCCGTTGCCTCTTGGTGTCAAAAGTCGACAGATATTACTGACAATCGAAAGATTCTACTGATACTCTCCAGTTGTTGGTGTTTACTCGAGGGGTGAATGCTAAATTTGAGGTGATTGAAGAAGTAGCTTCTATGGTTCACCTGGAGCGCCCACATGTGAAGATGTTTCGAGGAAGTCGAGAAAACGTTAACACAATTTTCAATGGAATCAGTTAAAATGTAACACAACTGATGGTGGAAAACATACGTGTGAAATAGATAAAGGATTAGTTGGACAACATCTTAAGTCTTGGGAAGATGCTAAATGTCTAGTAATCCACCGTATTATTTATTCACAAATAAGCTCTTTTGGAAAACACCTCATTTTTGTCATGTGTTATTTAACCAGTTGTATCAGTAGTAAACTTCATTCGTTCTCGTGGACTAGCGAACCCTCGTGGATCAGTTTAGTGGATTTTCAAAACATCGAAGCTGAATATTCTGCCTTTCCTGATAATATAGATCTTCGACGGCTCAGAAATGGGAATGTTTTGTTGAAAACCTCCGATTTGAAAGTCAAGATCGAAGTTAAAGATACTTTTTTCAAATCTAAGTCATAGATACTTTTTTACTGAGAAAAATCCCCCTTAGTCTTTCTTTCGAAAAGAGAATGGCTATGAAAATTAGTATTTGCCACAGACGTTGTGGGGTATCTCAACGATTTCAATTTAAAATTACAGGGTGAAACAGTACTCATATGAGGAATATATTCTATTATAAAAGCATATCGCCGAAAATTGCATTGCGAATAACATTGCACAAGCGCAAGATATATTTTCTGAACTTATAATAAAATTACAACAGGGTCTTGTAGATTTTGATGCAAGTGCAAAGATACTTCAATGTTTCAAAATCCATTTGATTGCATAACTGAACAGCTTTTAACAGACCTTCAGATGGAAGTGGTTGACCTGCAGAATGATTATATGCTAAAATGATGTTTAAAGAAAAGGACCTAACGCAATTTTATGAATATCTTACAGAAGACAAATACCCCCAATGAAAGTCATATACAAGAGGATGGATATCCGTGATTAGTAATACTTACCAATTCGAAAATTTATTTTTGAAAATTAATTACACTTAGTTCCAAAAGTTAAGCACGAAGATGTAAAATGTAAAAAAAAAACAACAAATACTGCTTTGATTGACACAAAATTCGGAGGGAAAGTAGCACATATATTTATGCATAAAACAAAATCAATAATTATATACAGAAATGAAAACAATATTAAATTTTTGTAAGTTATCAGATAATGACATACTGGAAACTTAAACAGAATTATGTATAAAGTGAAAATAAACAGCATAAAATGAAAAAAAGGACATTAATAGGGTATGTGATCCCCGTCATCTGTATACAAAGTTTACACCTTGTGACCATGCTTTCAATTAGGTGGTCAACCACCGCAGAATTAAGCAATCGCCATTCTTGTTGTAGAGCAGTTTCAAGCTCACTAAGAGTGGCTGAAGGTGGGAAACGTGAAGACACAGCACGGCCGAGAGCATCCCAAAGATTTTCAATGGGATTAAGGTCGGGCGACTATGCTGGCCACGCCATACGCGCAATCCCTTCACTCTCCAGGTTGTCATCGACGATGTCAGCTCTATGGGGACGTACGTTACCGTCCATTAGAAAAAGCAGGGCCAACTGCTGCAGCGTACAATCTCAGAATGGGTTGGTTCTAGGACTTCATCTCGATACCCGACAGCCATCAAACAACCACGTTTAAAGATGTGCATGTCGGTGCGGTATCTTAATGAAATCCCTGCCCACACCATAATGCTTCCGCCTCCGAATGCGTGATGTTCGATGATGTTTTGGGACTGATTGCGTGTTCGTCGTTCACACCATATCCTTATACACTTGTCATCTGGCTCCAGAGCAAATCTTGACTCATCAGTAAACATGGCATTGCTGCTTACCAATGGTCGCTGTAACCATAGATGTCACACGTGTGGAGGTCGCTCGGCGATTCCACTTGGCTACAATAGCAATATATTGATCTTCCGCGGGGGTTGTGACCCATGGGCGACCGGCTACGGGCCTTCGGACAACTGTCTGTGTGGTTTGGAATTGTTTCCATAAACGTGAAATTACAGAAGGATGAACGCCGCAGAAAAGAACAAAATCTGTGATCAAATGAACCGTTTCAATGCGCCCCACAGCACGTCAGCGTTTAGAATCTTCTTCTATTCGTCTTCCGGAAATCATAGAAACACGTGTGTCTGTAAAACAAATTGTACGAAAGTTTTAAACACCTTCTATCAGCACTTACAGTCAACTTCTGTAACCCTTCATAAAGCTGGCTTCTTATATGACGGTCGTTTTTGCATATTTCGTGACATGAAAGCGCGATTTTCTGTTACTTAACATATTTGCATACTTCCATCTACCTCTGCAGCGAATTGCATCCTCTTCAATTCTGATTGGCTCCCGGAAATTAGCATTTTCCTCTCCATGCTTAACTTTTGGAAGTGAATGTATATAAAATCGCAGTTCAGACCATTAGTAGCAGATGATCATTTGCTTACATTATCACAAATTCAAGGTGCGAAGTATTAATTTCGAACTCCTGTCTGATGATATATTATCTCAGAAAAACAATCATATTCTTCACATTAGAAGTTTTATTGTTTCACATTAGAAGTTTTATTGTTTCACATTAGAAGTTTTATTAGAAGTTTTATTGAATAAAACAATTTAATAGTATTTTTTCTAATATAAAATATCGCTTGTTAAGAAAGAGAAAAATGCTCCGTTCTAAGAGATAAGCACTCATTCGTAGCTTTATGTTTGACATTTCTCCCACCGAGCCTAAAATGTTTGCAATGTAGAAATCTTTTGCAGACCCCTGTAACAAAACATCACAGGTAGCATTATTTTGCATTTATTAAATCTTAGCATCTACACTGTAGAATAAAAATAATATATAATCGCAAACAATTAATTGCATTTTAATGTTCTTATATGTGCTTTATGCGTTTATAAGTGCTTCATTAATTATATACTTTAATGTGAGTTATATGCGTTCATATATGATTTACGCATTTTATGTGTTTATACGTCTCAAATGTTCTATTCAAATGTTACGTCAGTATCATCAGGCTGTCCTCCAAAAACCAAATACAGTTGAATCAATAGCCTTTGCTTGTCAGTGTTGCCATTTAACATCTGCCATTTAACATTGTGGCCTCAAGAAAGTCTCGCTTCTATGGATAGTATTGGTTGAGGTACAGATACTTGTTTACCAGTGTTAGCTACCAGGTGTTCTCGTCCTCCGTCACCTGTCCCTCATACAGCTCGGCATTTTCATTTCATCCTCTCAAAGATAAATTCAAGGAATTTTACAATCTAGATTTTGTGTTATGTAGCTGAAACTGGGCTCTAAGAAATGCGGGTTGTATTTTACTGTGCAAATATATACATCAAAATTATAGCCATGTCATGTCATCAAATACAGAAGTTATAGAAAGATAATTTGTTAATGACAAATGTAATAATAATTCGTTTCTAGCGGTTTTGATGTTTCTGTTGCAGAAGTTCCTAACACAAGCATAACTACTTCTACTAGTAGACTATCACATGACATGTAGTCTCCAGAGAGAAAATCTGTTGCAACACTAGCGGAACAGAATCAGAACCACTTCCAGCATTTTCAAATCCACCTAAAGTCTTCATTCCTAATTCACAGTGACATTTCTTCAAATCCACCTAAAGTCTCAATTGGAAAAGGTTCAAACAAAGACATAACTTATAACAAGTAGCAGATCCTGGAAGAGCCTTATAAAAAACAAAAGGAGAAGAGGCACCTCTGTGAAAAGGCCACTCCGAACTTATGGGCATGAGAAGCGTGCTGGTGTCAGAAAGGATATTAAAATGTATTATTTGGAAAACTGCAACTGAACTCATCATAAACGAATAATTGATGTAGTAATTTGACTACGATTTTATAGCCTAATATTAATACCGTCTTTTTCCGAAAATAAGACACTGTCTTACTTTTTTTGGTCCAAAATACGCGCTAGGGCTTATTTTCGGGGGAGGGCAAAAATAAAAGTATATTTATATATTTTTATTTTAATATTTATTTTACACAGAATACAGAAATTTAAATTTGTTCAATTAAAGTCATGTCATCTTCTTCTGGAACATCGTCATAAATAAAATTCTGAATTATATTTTGATTTTCTTCCAAATCCATTTCCTGTTGAATCATTGGTCCGAATCTCTCATGTCTTGCGATATAGCTATCGTTAAATGAATACTTCTTGTCTAAGTAGCCTGTTCGTAGTGCATTGGAAACATCACTATCAGTTATTTTGTCCCATGAATTTTTTACCCAATTCACAACTTCTTGTAAGCCTAGTTTTACAAAATTATCTCGATGATTTCTCACCATTCTGTTTTCAATTTATTCATTGATTTACATCCGCAAATGATCTTTGAATGGCTTGTTTATTGCAATGTCAAGTGTCTGGAAGTAACCAGTCATTCCTGCCGAAACCATTATTTGATCAATCTTCCTCTCAGCAAGAAAGTTTTTCATGTCTTTAGTGCGGTGAGTACTGGCTGAATCCCAAACTAGTGAACCTCTATTCTTACCCCTCAACAGTGGTAGCAGCATAAAATCAACCGTTTTTCTTATAACTGCTTGGGTGCACCAGGCTTTTTCACTTTCAACGACATAAATTCCTGAAACACGTTGAATCTGGTCTTTTTTACCTTTAGTGATTAAAAATGGCGATACTTTCTTGGCATATAGACGAATCGCCAAAATACAGGTAACACGTGCACTATCGTAACAGGTAGAAGGAACGTAAATTGACGAAGAAGCCTTGTGGTAAACTGTCGTTTGAGCTCCTTGGCCTAGGAATACCGCGGTCTCATCCATAGCAATCATGTTGGAGAGTTGGCATTTCGAAAAATTGATGCCATCAACAAAAAGCTTAAACGCAAGTGCACGCTTAACAACTTCATTGTCTTCCAGCTTAAACAATGTTCTTGATCTCCTTAGAGACAGTTCATATCGTTTAAGGAAGTTGTCCAACCAGTGTGACAATGCTTTAAATTCTTCTGTGGATATATCAAATTCAATTGTTGTTTCAAGGGCAAATTTTTGAATATCAGCCCTGCGCAGAACGAAAGCTATAGCTCTCCTGCCTGCAATCCATTCCCAGATGCAATCTTCCAACTCAGAAAATAACGGCTGCCGACCTGATCCAACTCTGCGTTTTTTCTCATTTCCTTGGTCCAACAGTTGACACAGGTAATCGTAGTCTGCATGCCATTTTCGAACCATAGGAGGTCCAGCATCTTCTCTTTACAGAATGCTACAAGATTTACACCCCTGGAGTCTTCCACGATTCCCTTTTTGTACTCGACAGAATAGCTCTTTCGTTTTGTACTCATTTTAACTGGGGTTAAAAATTATTCACTTTATTTTTAAATAAAATTACGCATGAGGAAATAATCAGACTTACAAGACTGAAATGAATGAACGTTGCATACCTGCACTGTCGCTCAATGTAGACTGCTGCCTTATGTTGTATTTTTAAGACAAATTCCAAGAATTAATTTGAAACGAACTGGAGAGGTAAACAATTAATTTCTCAGAATATTTTGTTTCAAACATTTCACTGAAATACAAGTATTAGGAAAGCTAAACATATTATTACTTATACTTAAAAAATCAACAGCCTTTTTTAACGAATTCTTTTTGTCACATTATTTTAACTATGGGTTATTTTCGGGGGATGCCTTATTTTACAAAAAGTTCCGAAAATCACGATAGGGCTTATTTTCGGAGGATGTCTTATTTTACAAAAAGTTCCGAAAATCACGATAGGGCTTATTTTCGGAGGATGTCTTATTTTCAGAAAAAGACGGTAGAAGGCCTAATAATTATTTTATGCTATTTGAAAGTATTCGAGTTATGGTTATTGTTTTTTTATATTAGCCTAAAAATAAATCGCCCTCAAATTCTCATTTTCATTAAATTATTTCTGATGAACGAAATTCAATGTTATTTCACAGATTTTCACATTAGACCTATTTTATTATTACAAAGACTAAACAATTGTTACTAAGATTCAGAAGTTCGAATTTAATGCGAAGATTTCAGTACGTTTCAATGTATTTTCAGTAGTCTATGTTGACGTCTAACCAGCAGTTTATTCTTATGAATCATGCTAAATAATTTTTAAAAATTTTTTGACTTGTATTAAGATGATAATGTATTAAAAAGAAAATAGCTACCGGTCCATTCATAGAAACTCCCCAGCTCAATGAAGGCGACCAGTTTCTTTCATTGGGCTAGTGGCACCTATTTTTATTTTTCTACTTAATGCTGAACATTTCATAATTATAAAGTCTGTCCCCAGATATGTGTAGTATGGAAATTACATTAACAAGTAAAAATCTTCGAAATTGCCTAATTTGAAGAATTTATGAATTATTTTATAAAAGTGGCGTATCGATAGCAACCTTCCCTTAACTGATTATTATTTTAATAAAATTTTAATTGTGCCTTTGGCAGAAGTGCTTTCTGCCTAGAAGTTTTTCTCAACGTAATCTCTGAGTAGTTCTTGCAAATCACAGTTTTAGATTCAAATTTAGCATTAAAACAAGACTTAATCACTCTTTTATGCATATTCCTAAATTATGTGTTCCTTTTAAAGTACTAAGCCAACATTAAATTTATACTAAATGAAAATTAAACGCACAAGTAACAATTAAACAAAATCTGTGTATGAAATTCTGCGGTACTCTCAAAATTGAAAGATATTAATATCGCAAGTATTTTTGTGCAAATTTTATTTAAAGTAATAAAAAACTAATGCACAATGAGCAAAGTATGAGCCACAAAACGTTCCGCTTCAAAATTTCAGAAATACTTACATAATTTATGAAAAAATAGTATATATATCCGAATAAAAATGCATATACTGATAAATGGTTGAAGAGTCAGCGAACGAAACTGTATAAATTATGTATCTAGGTAAAGCTGATAGGAACCTACATATTCATGAAACGAAAATATGGGAAAACCGAAAATATTTTACACCCAATTTAAAGGAATAGTTCAAAAATACTGAGATCAGTTTTTACGCGGAGTGTTAGAAATGCAGTTGTTCTCTTAATTTTTTAACATTTGTATTAATTTCTATTGGAATCTAAATTAAATTAAGAACTCCAAATTTAGTGTTATTTGTACATACTGACACAACCAAAATCTGTTTAAGACAAAAAATGATTAGCAGCATATATCGTAAAAGATATTTCGTGTGGTTCTATGGCATCAAGTTCTTTTATTAAAATAATTTTTGCACGTATGTTATATAGAAATACAAACATGCTTATTCACGAGCTTTCATAATTGTATAAACCAAGAATACGTCTGAAAGTATACGCAGCTCATAAAATATAAAAGATCTCTACCTGAAAATTTTTATCGAGTTATTTTCAAGATAACAATCTAACTCAAATTTTTATAGAATTTAAAATTTACGGTAAAAAAGAAAAGCATGTGCTTATGGTAAACAAAAATATTTACTTACCAGTGCAGAAAGGCTTTGAAGGTATCACATCGGGGCTGTCATCTTCAAAATGTTTCAGTTTGGGTGTTTGTATTCTGAAATAAGAGCGACGAATGATTTCTCTTCGTTCAAAATGATAGTAGAATATAACAGAATAAAATCTATTATCCATTGTACATTCGGGCAAATTTATTTTATAACAATACCTATGCATCGTACAGATCCAACAACGTTTAAGCTCCGCTTCGAGAACATGTACAGATATATGTAAGATAACAGATATATTTTGAAAAGGGTGCATGGGAGGCGAAAAACGTTGAGAACAACTGGTCTAAAGGTTTTCATTTTCCCAAAATTTTTACATGCATTGAAGAGTTGTGTAAGATTGTATAATATGGATTAATTTGAAATTACGCATTTTACATTGATATATTTTATAAGCACTTACTCGTATTAAGACAGAAAAAAGAAACCCTAAAATTAAATTTAGGAATATAAGGGTCTATTTCCAATTAAAGTTAGAAGCTACCTTTCATATTTTTTATCCTATATATATGGAATCCTGGGCCTTTTCTGCCGAGATTTAATTAACAATCAAAACAATGAAATGAAAATATTCCTATCAAAGTGCAAAATCAGCTAAAACTAAGAATTTCAATTTGAAGTCAAAATTAATTCCCGTCAACTAAGTAATTTAAGTGCCATAATGTCTTTTAATTGTTAAAGTAATTTTAAAATGTGTTAAAGTGTTTAGTGTTAAAGTAATTTTAAAATGTGTTAAAGTGTTTAGTGTTAAAGTACTTTAAAAATATAAAAAAACACTAGAAAAGTACACAAATATCTAATCAATTCAAGATATCATGACGTGTAAATAAAAAGTTAACAAAAATAAAAAATACCCTGTATTACAAAATCATTCAATTAAATGAATAGTATCATATTTAAAATAATAAAATAGGCCAACAAAAGGTTTTGAATTTTCGATAAACTTACTTTAGTATAACGAACATTTCAACTAACTGACGGAGTTTTTTTTTTAATTCCAAGGTCAAACGTGTTTGTCTGCAGTTCCCAGATTTAAGATAATATATATATAAATTTAATGTAATATTCAATTTTTAAACATATACCTCCCGAACAACAAAGATAAAATACTATAGAACAAAACTAGAACAGAATACAGAAACAATACTCATAGTGTATCACTAAATTACATTTTCGGTGTAGTATACTTCGTAGTGGTATGTTTTTGTGAAAGGGAAATTTGCTCGTTAATGCCTTCCGCTATTTTGCATTTATATTACGAATCTATTATGACTATTTGCTCATTTCACTGTGGAATTTTACTTACTTAACCATGCATTATTATTAGTTGAAGAAACAATGCTTTTAGTTGCCTTTTTATATATCCTGCATAGACTACTTTCTATTAAAATAATAAATTTAGTGAGGAAATTTGAAAGTAATTGTTTAATAATATCCAGGATTTTGAAGCTTTTGAGAAATTTCAGTTCCTCGTTAAGTAAAAAAAATGTATTATAAACTGAAAAGACTATTTTACTTAACTAAGCTTTGTTTTATTATTACAGTTTAAAATATATTTGTAATTAATTACTTAATACATGCAGACACGAAATAATACTTCCAGACACTAAATAAACCCTAAAGAATGCCTACTTTAGTTCTTTTCGCATATTCGGTTATTTTTAATTTTTAGCTTAATAACTAAAAGATAAAATAACAACGAAACTTTATAATGAAAAAAGTAAATATAATATGGTAAAAATAATCTTCAAATGGAAATCTTTAAAAGACTATAAAGCACAAAAAATTTTTATCAAACAAGCGGTATTCCATTAATACAGTTTTTAGTAAAAGATCTTTCCGCTTTCGACTGTAGACGTTTTTATTCCTGTCCTCAGCTTTTATAATTAGAATCCTTTTTTTAAACTTTCTCTTAATTTGCAGCAAATATATCAACACGTAATGTATTTTTTCTACCTAACCGAGCTACCCATCTATTCTGCCTAGCTTTTTTGCTGCTATCAACGGAAGCATAGGCAGTTTTATTTGTTTCTTTTTCTCGTTTTTCTCGAAGTTATATAAATTTCATACCGCAATGAAATTACATTGTGCAAACATAATTAAAGGTAGCATTTCCTTTAAAAGTGAGATAAAGCTTTTACTTAAATAAATTTAAGCGAGAAGTGTGCAGAAACATATACCTTAAAGCATATTCACTTTGCTTATACCTAGTCGTATTGAATGCGACTTTTGAAAGGAATGTCTTATATATTGCAGTTTCAAGAAAAACACGTTTAAGCGGGGGTAGGAACTGCTGATACTATGGTTCTCTAAACACAGGCATAAAGTATGGAATATCTTGGTGGTAGATATTTTTGGTGGATTCATGGCACATTTTCCTTTCCATACTATATGGATAAAATATAGCAAACAAGACACTTGTAAAGCGATTTGAGAAAATCAGGCAGTGATACTCAATAAATGTCAGTATGTTAGCCTTCTGGTTTTACTTAGAGAAAAAATAATCATGAAATTTCACCTTATGCAATAAACTATGAGAATAAAAATCTTTTAAATCCTTATTCCAGAATTTAAAAAAAAAATACTTGAAAAATTGATTATTAAAATGAGCGACGGCTTTAAATTAAAATCACGATAATTTTACGTAGTATGAGGACCACAGAATATCCCTAAATATTTTATTCTCGTATTCAGAATCTGTGCCTACTAGAATCTGGTCATAGAAAATGAACAATTTTTTTATGTCGTAAGGTTTATCCTCATTTTATTAGAAGTTATTTTAATTTATACAACTTTTCTATCTATTCTAATTTCAGCTTACACTTTCCTACCAGAATGTAATTTCAGACCCGCAGTTAATGTAAATGAGTAAGAGTACTATTTAAGTGGATGTTTCGCCGAATTCGAGAGAGAGAGTCTTGATTTTCCTGACTAGAGCGCGTTTGTCTTTTGGCTACGTTCTCTCTTAGCTACTACGCTCAGCCATACTTTAGGCCCTTGCTTGGCTTCGCCGATTTAATTAATACTTAATGACCGACTACTTAAAATTCTGAGAGCTTCGGCTATATCTTTCAGATAGATTAAGTTAAGCTTAGTTTAGTTTAAATTTATAATTATTTAAGTTCAAGTCAAGTAGAAGCTTTGTGTATACTCCGAGTTAGGAATTGACTGTAGGTATACTGAAAATTAAAGATACTTAACCCTTCTTAAGTCTTATTGTTGTTCTCACAAATAAACGATTATTCGCTTGTTAGTGTTCGTGGGGTTCTAAGATTAAACATTGGAATTAAATAAGTAAGACCCCACAATGTTGCGTAATTAAAATATGCAAAACGATAAACCTTGAAAAGACCCTTATCGACGTACTCTCACTGATCAAGAATGCGTGTCTACAAGTAATTTCAAATCGTGAAAAATGATTCGAAGGGGAGAAGCTACAATATTTAAGATGTGAACAAAATTCAGAAAAATAGAGTGATGATAGATTCATAAATCATAAAGATGAAAAAATTCGCTATCCGTCAAAAAAGACCCAGTAAAAAACTTACCTTTTGCACTTGTGTTAATATTATAGAACATTCGTAAAAAACTGCGAAAATAGCTGAGCTTTTGATTCAGATAATACTGAAGCGAGTGAGATTTACTGATCTTAGGAAGCAAAGCGCACGTTTGAAAGGCTTAAGATGCTTTGACATCAGCACCATATTAAATTTTTTTGGATCTAGATGAAAGGGTAAAAATGTAAGCATAATATATTGAATTTTTGTAATGAAAAATGTGTTGGTGAAAGATGTTTGATGAATGAAATTACTTTACGAGACATCAAAGCTAAAACGAAAAGAAATACTGCTTTACTTAAAGCAGAGTTCATTTCAGTAAACATCTTACTATAAGTTTGAAATAGATGATGTCATAATACGCTTACCTCTGGTAAAATTCTCCCAAAAATATTTGTGTGAGCTTTAAAAGTGCAAAAATAAGGCAGATATACCGGTCAAAATTCACAAAATGGTAACGTTGTTGTAAATAAGCTGACTTAACAGTTTATTAAAAAAAAATCAGAGAAGGCTGAAAGAAAGCATGTCAGAATAAAAAGGATATCAAGTAATTTTAGTACATATCTGATCATTGAGATAAGCAAATTAAAAAAACGGAGGGAATAATTGAATAACATTTATCAGAATCTGAAATATCTTGAAAATTACACCAATATTTATTCTGTGGCGACTAAATTTGTTAAAAAAAGTTTTGAATCCGATTTTTTATAGCAGATAACTTTTTAATCTAATGTTGTACCTTTGATTATTTGGAATATAATTAATTTAAGTACATTTTATTCTTTTTCCCTTTTCGAAAGTAATGTTTCCCCAAACCTATAAAGTAGCTTGTATTTATGCTTTACTAGTATACTACCTATATGGTGGACCATGTTTATCTATTTAGAAAATACTTAATATTTACTCTTTTCAAAATGCTTTTCTCCTTCAAAAATATTTCTTTCAAACTGAGATTTACAACCTTAAAACATGCACCATCTGCAATTTGACTCATTTTCCTAATAGAATTCAAATAAAGATTACTCTTAACTTGGAAAATAGAAATGCCATCTCAGATGCATCACTCTAATGTTGTTCTTGTCGATGTACAGCAATCTCGAAGAACCATTAGAAAAATTTCCGAAATAAACTGCTTTGAACTGGTGAGTCGTTACCAAAGTTCCACTGGAAAATTATCAATCAAGAATGGAGGTTAAAAATAAAGACAGGGCGTTAAATCATCGTTTTCCTTTTCGTGTCGTGACATGTGGCTAGGCGTCACTTTGTATGACAACATAATTTGATAAATGTAAAGGATGTGATAAGGATAAATTAGCATAAAGGTTGCGTGACTTAAAGTCGAACAGTACAAAATTCTCATCCATCTACAAATGAGATCACGAAAACTAAGAATCATACTCTGGATATTTGAACAGTCTGCCACAGCCATCACCCTCCTAAGAGAAAAGTGCAGACCGTAAGAAAGCAAGAGCGTTCAAGTTATAATAAAAAAAGAGTTATTTTAAAAGATCTTAAATTACTAACTTATTCATCTCAACGGTTCACATATTTGGACGAAATGGGGTGCTTTCTCATGTTCACAGACTAGTGTTTTCATTTTGTGAAATATATGCCTGCAAAGAAAAATTTGCACGCTCTTTTGCTATTGACGATTCTTCAAATGTGAAAACTGACAAAGTTTAGAATGCACTATCGTATGCTTCTCAGGAATAATTTTACACTTTTCGCCATTTTCACACTATATTGTTTGTCTGCCTTTGTTTTTATCCACGCATCTGCTTGTTTTATTCTGATTAACTTTTACGTAAATTCAATAAGCTAACTATCCGAATAATGAGTATAAAACATTTTACTCAGAAAAATCCATACTGAAACAGTAGTTTCACATACACGTTTGTAAAATCTATAGGGTAATTTTTCTCCTTTCCACATGCCTTTGTGGTGTAACGATAACACACTCGGTGCGTACTCGAGAGGTCCATGGTTCGAGTCTCGGCGAGGGCACTGGACATTTTTTGTGTCTCCTTCATCAAAAAGAAGCCATTACTCTGCAGTGGCAATAGAGTTAAAAGGTGGTGGATGATAAGTAATCACCACCTGCATTTGGCGACTGCGTCCCCTTATTCCCAGTCGCCCCTTAAAAGCGAGAGTATACAAGTTATATTCTCTATGCTTTATACATGCCTTCGTAATTTAATTGGAAACACACTCGACGCTAACTTCGCAAACATAGATTTCGAATCCTGGTGAGGGCACTGGACATTTTTCACAACTCCTGCTTCAAAACAACCTAATGTCACTACAAATCTTATATCATTATTTTTATCCCATGTTTATAATCTCTATTTTAAGCTTCATTCTCTATGTTAAGATACAATTCAAATTTACAAGTGCACATAAGTAGAAAACAATGTTCAGTCACTAATTTACGATTATGCACTGCAGCAAAGTGCTCTGTTATTACATCTGAGAAACAACATTACAACTTATAACCGTGGTAGGTTTCTTTGCAAGGAACACATTAATAGAGTCGAAGTAAACGTTATTTTGGGTAAAAAGAGATTTATTTTCTTTTTTTCCTTAATTTACGTTTCATAAATCTAACATTACAAAACCTATAATATTCTATATGTATAAAATAAAATGGCAATTATATTCTTTACATTTAAAATTATTCTCATTTTGTTCTATATATGTAAAATAAAATGAGAAATATAAAATATACATAGTAATAATTGATAAACAGGTTTCAAGTAGAATGAGAATGCATTTCATTTTTTTTATTTTCAATTAAGATTTTGTTAAAGAATTCCGCACTAAGATAGGAAAGTATTGTTTATAGGTTGCAAATTTGATATTTCCTTTCAGGTTAGCGATATTAATCTGATATTTCTTTTCAGTTCAACATTAGCAAATGCAGGCAGCTAAATTATTATTTTTCCTGTTCGATATTAATAAGTTAATAGAAAGATGACAGGAAACATTTATATTTATGAAATAATGAAGTGGAATTTCATGCATATATAAGTTAATTATTAATATTGCTCGACAAGTCTTTCGAATATTGTATGCTCCAATCCGTATGAATACATAAAGAGCTTATAATTTGCAAACTCAGACAGTATATGTTATAGGCATTTTAGATAAAGTTTAATAATAAATAATTTAACCTTTGATTACTGATATATTGACATTTAATGTAAGTGAATGTCATATAAAGTAATTTATATGTATATTTAAATAAAGTATGTAATGAAAGGTACAGAAATTCATGAATCATGATACCTATGATACAGAAACTGCTATTACTTTACTTTCAATCAAAATATGAATATATAAATTTGCTTGAAAATTTTTTGAAACATAGTTTGCTCTTTTTTTTAGAAAGTGTTAACTAATATTTTTTCCCATAATAAAAATGTGGATGCCTTAAAAATAATAAAATGCAAACAGATGCTTTATATTCCGCACCTACACATTACATTCTCTGTTTATGACTGTCAGATATATATAAAATAATGGCCTGTATATTGTTGATAAGCGGCATAAATTTAAAGCATTCATTGAGTGCCATATCTAAATTTAAAGCATCACACATGTGCATCTAAAAACGAATTATTACAATTTATTTTGTAATAAAATATACCTTGTTTCTCCGGAAATAAGACTAAGTTTTATGTTAAGTTTTGCTGCAAACGACACGCCAGGGCTTATTTCAGGAGATGTCTTAATTTTCATGCACTATAATTAAAATTTTTTCATGCTCAAGAAACAAATTTCTGCAGGCCCATTTGTTCAAGAAATATATTTATTCACATTTGAGAAGCGTTCAAAAATGAACGCAATCATTTATTCTAATTCAGCCTTGTCATCTTCTTCTGAAACACCATCATAAAACTCTAAATTAGGTTTTCCAACCTGAATTTTTTGCGCCTTCATTTTCTTTAAGATCTTTGGCCCTATTCTCTCTTGTTCAGTAAAAGAGCGCTTCTCAAATGAGCTGTTCTTGTCCATGTAGGCCTGCGCTTAGGCCATAGGCAACACAGCTGTCCGTTATTTTATCCCGTGCATTATTCACCTAAGTAAATTTCTCGGAGCTTTACAAAGTTCCTCGTTGATTTCTATCCATTCTATTATCAATGCAGTTACTGATTTCCTGCTCAGAATGTCTTCGAATGGCTTGTTTATTGTAGTATCAAGAGTTTGCAGTTAATCTTGCGGGAATGATTATTTGCTCAATTCTGCTTTCCACAAGGAAGTTCTTCGTTGTTTCAGAGTCCTGAATTCTAGCAGCATTCCACACTAACATACCATTTCGGCTACCACGCAAAAGAAGTGTTAGAAATAAATTGATCCACTTCTTTATTACGGCTTGTGTGCACCCAGCGTTTACAATCTTAAGTACATAAATACCTGAAACACGGTCGATTGCCTATTTCTTGCTCTTAAGAGATGATTAGAGGGATGAGGTTTCTTCCCATCGAGACGAATTGCCAAAATACATGCAATGCTCGTTAATCAGTGGAGGGAATACATATAGAAGCGGCACCTCTCTGATCAATGGTAGTTTGAGACCCTTGATCATAAACACTGCAGTTCATCCATATAAACCATTGGTAGTATAGCAACCGTGTAGAGACATTAGGTTATTTAGAAGCAGAAGACGAGAAAAATGAGCAAAGCCTTCGCCGGGAATCGAACCACGGACCTCTCGGTTACGCGTCAAGCATGCAGACCACTACACCACGAAGGCATGCGAAGAAGGCGGGAGAAATACCTTATAACCGTAGCAACAATTGGAAGTTGGTGTATAGAGAAGTCGATGCCATCAACGAAATATCTGAATGCAAGCACATTTAATCTTTTCAGTACCTTCCAATTTGAAAAGTGTTGTCGATATTCTTAGGCACACTTCGTATCGCTGAATAAAGATATTCAAACAATGTTGTGACGCTTTGAATTCGTCTGGCGGTATGTCTTGCTGCGGTGCCACTTAAGGGCAAATGTTTGAATATAAGCCGTAAGAACAATCAAACACTTTGCTCTGCTGTCAGCAATCCATTCACAAACGATGCGTTCCAATTCAGGCCCACTCTATCAACACTGAAGCTTCTTGGTAATTCCTCGTCGACCTATTGACTGAGGTTATTGTACTCTAATCGCCATTTTGGAAACATTTGTATATTCAGCTTCTTCACTTTGAACAAAAGTTGTAAGGTTTTTTATCCCTAGAGTCTTCCTCCAGAATTCCTTTCTTGTATTCGACGGAGTAGCCAGATCTTTCTTTTTGCCCTCATTTTATCTGACTATCAAAATGTGTTATCACATTTTGATATCACATATTGATCATTTTATCTGACTATCAAAATGTGTTAACAATTATGTTATGTTAAAATGTGTTAATGTTTAAATTCATTATTAAATCAAGTGGTTAACGTCCGTTGCTAACGCGACATATTGAATACTGAATATTTTAATTTGTTGCAGCCACGTCCATTTGTTTCAAATGTTCATGTGCGTTGCGTCTGCATTTTGTCATTTGGCAATAAAGCGCCTTCCTGCCTGCCGATCTTAACTAGGGCTTATTTTATGGATAGGGTTTATATTAAGAGTACCTTGAAAAATCATTCTAGGGTTTATTTTTTATTAGGTCTTATTTTCGGGGGAACACAGTATTACTTGCCAAAAGAATGAAAGAGCCATTAAGTATTGCATAGCATGATCAACTAATCATGAAATGTGTCCCTCTCAGTAACGAAATGAAATTAATACAGTGCTTTGAGCAAGTGAATTTCTTCAAGTTTTGCATTAATAATATTTAAATGCTATAAATGTACATTTAATTACAAAATTACTTACTTTTCATTATTTTCTCCATGTTCCACTGAAAAGAGAAAAACAAATGACATAAACATTTCATACACATTTGAAGCTCATATTTTAAATGGAAGATAAAAGAAACTTGTATTCTAAGGATTCTACAACCATAAATACAATTCTGATATTTATGCTTCTCAATAAAATATTTATGCTTAATTTGATGCCTGAATTTAGATGTCCTTAAAATGTCTTCTGCATGCAACTGCTAATAAAATAAATTTAAACTTTTCCAGCTGATTTATTTCCTCTTAGAAATTCATTTATTAAACTTACAAATAAATATATTTGCGAGTGAGTGTTATGGAGAAAGTAAAATGTTTAAAAAATTTATTAGAATAAGTAGCATCTATATTATATGTTCATAAATTGAAATAATATGGAATAAATGAGAAAAGAAAGTATATTATGCATTTTCTCTAAATATAAACTATTTCCTATGAAAACTTAAATAATTTAAAGCCAGGTATCTTTTTAAATTTCTTTAAAAATACAGAGCTTCGAACGTTTTCGTTTCGCTTTAAATTTCTCCGAAATATTACACAAAATTCCAAGAACATAGTCTACAAAATAAAACTCTTCCGCAAGCAGTAGAAGCTTAGAATTTAAACACGAGAATTTCTTATTTAGTAACTAGAATTAAAAGTACATTTTCTTCAAATTTAATTTTTTTTGTACGATTTTTTTCAGTTGAAATGTCAACACGTTTTGCCATGTGAAATTATTAAACAAAAGAAAATATTTTTCAGTTTTAAATTAACAAATTAAAGTGCGCAACATAAAACTGGAAATTTGTGCTCGTGTATGTTTTTAGGAAAGTCGTATTTACAGAACAGTAGAAAAAAATTAAAAAGCTATTTTTTTCGAAATTATTTCTTTAATATTTGCAATTCTGTGTTACTGTATAAAAATAGCTAAAGCCACCAGAAATTTCTATCCTTTGTTTTATTTTTTTTAAATATCATTAGTCAGTTTCGAAAAATAATACCAGTTTCGTGAATGAATTTGGACTTCTTAACATTAAAAACATGAAAATATGTTTTAAAGGCTGTATCAAAATACCAGGTTTGATTATGGTAACATGGCAATTTTTCAAATAAATTTCTGCGAATAACTACATTTGTAGACTATACTTCCGAGGAATTTCATCTTAGGCTGCGATTATTTCAGAAATACTGTGAAATAATTTAAATAAAACTTATTAATATTACGATCCCTGATAAATATGAAATTGTATCATCGCTATATACATTAATCTTTTATGTTAACAGTGAGCAAGTATCTAATCAAATTTCATACTGTGAAATAAAACTGTTCTGAAAAGATTCTGCTCTCTTTAATCAGACTGATGCACAAATTGTCAATTCTCTCTGAAAATAAGCAGTTAATTGGTCTGGTGTAAGGAAGATCACGTACAACTATTCAAGCAAATAATATGCTGTTATATATTTCCGTGATTTGCTTCAAATATGCGAATTTTAAAGTCAAGATGCTTTTCCACAAAAACAAAGGTCCTAGTGTTTCATTTGCAAAATGAATCTTTCTGGAGGATCCCAAACAATTCTGAAAAATACAACTGTATCTAATTAGACCTAATATGCAAAAATGAAAAAGCCAAGCTAAGCCTTGCGAAGTTCTGAGAGGAAATTTTAGTTCATTTTTGTTGACTTATAATTCTAGGAGCTATATGTGTTTATAGTTATGATATTCGTCTATCTGTATTGCGTTTTGGAAACTTAAATGTTGATATGGATTTATATTAGTCACAGTTCTTAACTAAAAAAATTTGCGAACTGAGTTTTACAAAAGCTGCTTAAAATTCTGTATCACAGAATTTTAAGCAGCTTTTGTAAAATTCTGTATCACAGAATTTAAATTAAAATTAATCATTCATCAAAGGCTATTTATTCAATTAAGGTACATGCTTCTTTGCAATTAATGGATTTCCTTACCTCGAAAATACGTTATATCCAGAAACACACTAAACATTAAATACTCTTCAATGAAAGGTTGCTTTAAAATTAATTACCGTATATTCAGGCGTATAACGAGCATTTATAAATTCAAGCTACAATTTTTAATTTTTAGGTATATTCGCTGTATAACGCTAAATGTTTAGATAAGAGCTCCATTTACTTGGTTGTTAAATGCATGGATAAGAAGAATTAAAAATGCGTGAAAAATGTTCAAATATGTGAAGGTTGGCTTATTGACCAAAAGCAGACCTTTATCATAGCGATTTGAGCGGAGTGCTTGGATGGCAAAAGTGTAAACAGTTTATAGTGATATTACGAATTATGACATTTTATGAATAGCATGGACTATTTGAAAATATATAT
>KK118269.1:1046441-1065186 GCA_000611955.2 Stegodyphus mimosarum | reverse complement strand
CATAATAATTTTATATGATATTTCTTTTATGAATATTTATAAGAAATTCACAAATTATTCACATTGTTTTTGACATGAACTGGGGCAAATAATGTAAAATTCGTACAGTAGCTCACATTTATTTTCGCACACTGGTATTTTCGAAATTTAGTTACATAGATCTTGTACTAAATATTGAAAAATAAACTTCAAATGATTTTTGGAAAATCTTATTTTTTTTCTCTTTTAAGCCTTAGTTGTTATGGAGTGCATATTACCAAAATATTCTGTGTAATATAATAATTTGTTCAAAACGTGTTAATCATTAACTCACATAATAATTCTACACTACAAAATTTTGTTGAAATGATTCGGTAGATAATGTTTTCTGTTATAATTTGTTATTTTAAATGAAAACGTATCACAAAAATTATCGTTTGAATTTTGAAATTTTCATTTTCTATCAAAATGTATTAGCAGTTCCATACCTGAAGTGAACATTGCAAGATGCTGCAGATCAACAACCATTCCTGTTAGAAATTTAAAAATTTGTCTTTTTCAGAAATATTCAAAAAATCCAAAACGTCCTTAACATAAAAATGTAACTATCTTGACGCAATAAAAGCTGTAAATTGCGTAGGACTGGTGAAATGCACTGAAGTCTGGATCACATTCGAAACTAACACCAAGGAATTGCATATTTGTTGCACGAAAAATCAAACAAAACTCAAACATTAGTACTGCAAAACATTTCAGCGAATTTAGCAGCACGATTTCAAAAACGTTAACTCTGAAGCTTTCAGAAGAGTCATTTATGCAGTAAGCAAAGCTTTATCTTATTAAAGTAATATTATTTATGCAAAATTCAACATTTTATACGTTTGGATAGGCAGACGAATTTCGTGGCAAAATTCAAAATAAGAATTCAATTCGAAAACATGTTGTCTAATGTTAAGCATGCGGGTAGAGAGTAGGTTGTGAATGTTTCATTGCTTTTAGAACAAAATTTAATGTTTATCGAAAATAAATGGATTAGTATAAATATATAAGTATTTCTAATGAAAACAAATGTCCCCAAGTAAACATGAACGCATTAAACATATAATTTCTATCAAGATAATGATCCTAAATGTTCACTTGTGGTTATACACAACTGCTCTGAAGTTATCAAAACTTTCTCATAACGCCTTCTACCTAAATCATATGTAGTACGTACGGAGTGAGATGGAGAAAAAAATAAGGAAATCCGATACATTTTCGAAAACTCTAGTAAAAGAATTCTTGAGTAGGATTGGAACATTCTTACACGAAAAAATTTGGTGAATCCATACAAGAGCATGAAAAATGGAATTTTAGTTAACGATTATCTATTCAAGTATTTAAAAACTAGTTATTCTCATGTTTTTGTTAAATATAAACTGTCTATCAAAGCTCTCGAATATGTAGCTGAGCTCAATTTCAGAGCTTTTTCAATGGTTTTTTTTAAACAAGAATGTTTTGAATACGTTTTTCGAAAACAAGCATGTTTTAAAATAGATGACGAATAGTAAATGCAAAAGCAAAATTAATATCTTTTAATAATTAATAATTTTAATAAAATTAATATTTTTTTTATACCTAGTAACTGATATTTGCAAATAAATCTATACAACTCAGGAATCCGAAAACAAACGCAAACAACTAAATCTTCTTTTCAAAATGAGGTGTTTACATTTCTTAATGCATAATATCAAAAAAGAATTTTTCTTACAATATCATTACTCAGGCTTTTGTATCATATATTCTGAAAAAGTCAGAGTCCTAAAATAAATGTGTATATTACGAGCGTAATTGGTAATTTTCGGTATGACAAATATACTGCAACTTGGGGGAAGTGTTGGAGGCATAGATAGTGAGAACTGGTTGAACTGAAAAATCATCAGATTTCAGAAAAGCACACAAGATCTAAACCTCTATAACATGGACGCCTTAGGATAAGGCTTTCTAACGCAAACTGACTCCTATTGATCGTACACATGATAATAATCACAAAAACACCCGTGTAGCGAGCCCATTAGTTGGGATTTATAACTAGTGCCATCTGCCTTATTCGCTTGGTCGCTAGTGGATTTATGAATCCTTTGAAAGGTTCATTTTCACCGGACAGACATATATCAGAATTTATATTTCATGTCAAGATCTAGAAATTAATTAAAAATAACAAAATTAGTTAAAACGTTTAACTACTAAACGTGTTACTAAGATAAATGAAAGTGTTTAAATATCTATTTTTCGGGAAGCTGAAGAATTACACAGTCTAGATGAGTGGTCAGTTGAAAAATATAAATTACTGAGAGAAATAAATCTTGAAATTGCGAAATTAATGTATGGTATTGATAACAAATCAGAAATAACAACTAGAGAATAATACTCATAAAACATTGTAGATTTAAATAATACAGAGAAGTTGTGCTACTTGAAATCGCAATTAGGTGAACACTTTTAGACGCAATTACAGGTTTTTCTTCAAGGAATATGTTAAAAGTTAGTAACAGAATTATTTACAGAAGGATTTGGTCGAAGTAGTAATAGTAAGGAGGTCACATTGTAGAGTCATTAGGAAATTTTGAACAGGAGTGATGAAAACTGAGCAACGCCTTCGCTGGGAATCGAACCACAGACCTCTGGGTTATGTGTCGAGTGTGCTGACGGCTACACCTCGAAGCTATGCGAAGAAGGCGGGAGAAATACCTTATAACATGGCAAGTTTATTTTTCAGCTTGAGTACATTAAAGCATCACTAATGATTAAGGCGCAAAAAATATATTGGATGAATTAGAAATAAGTTTTTTAGAATGTAGAGAATTTAAAATAAAAGAAAGAACAAAAGAATTGAAGACTTCTGACTTGCCGAAAATTTTAAAGATAATAGAAAGTCGATTAAACACTTCCATGATTAAAAATATTTATAATGCTAACAGGAAAATAATATTAAATTTCTGATATATATGACAAGGCTTTAGAAAAACCAACAGTAGTTTCGAGAGTAATGAATACAAAAAAATAGCCTTTTCACTTAGTCACTTCAACATTTATGCTTTCTTCCTAAGTTAAAAATCATTCGGTCCAAAAAAAGAACCAGGTTGATAGATGAGCTCTATAGTTTGTGATAAAAATAGATTCAAGTAATTTTTCTTCAAGGTTCCAAACATTCTCTAAACTCAAATACCGTCAACTTTTGTAGAAATAAATACAGAAGTTTATAATTAGTTTATAATTATACAAGTACATGCTTTTTTTCTATGCTTCAAAGAAAAATTTTTTAAATAAAAGAATGCGAATTAGGTTGCCATTACGTTTTCTTAAATTGTGCTTGATTTGTAAAGTTTTCGTAATTTGTTTATTTTTAGTTAAAATTAAAATAAGCTATTCAGCTGGTAATTTAACGTATTGGAATTATTTCAAATAAATTTCGAACTGGAAAATTTATACTTAGGTGTCAATACGTTTGAATTAACAATATTTTTGAATACTAATACGTCAGTTAACCAATACGTCAATTTTGGTTAATTAACGTATTTATATTGAGTTCGAAAGTGTAAACGGAATTGAATTAGAAAGTGTAATCAGCAGAACACGGAATTGAATTAGAATGTGTAACCAACAGAAAATTGTTGCAGAAAGCTATCTTTGGATTTCAGAATGAAAATAAACTGTATGCAAGCAAATTCTCTCTTTACGTCTTTATTATTATTACTTGAGAATATTTTGATAAATATTTAGTGAACAAAATTTTAAATTTAGTTAAAAAATTTTACAATTTGGCTTTGTTAAATTTTTTTTTAGTCCAAACGGGCTTTGTCCCTGAAGGACTATTGTTTTCGTTTTGCGATTTTGCGTCGGAAACATTAATCGTCGGTTCACGTTTCAAACTGTTGCCAACAAATATTGCAGCCCTGTATTACATTTAAAGAAATTAAATAATAAAAAATGTACATAAATGTATGTGTGTTTCTCGCATTGAGATAAAACGACGGTACCTAGAGCCATCGAATTTTGAATGACGTAATCTGCGAATATGGGCATCTGAAAGCCCAAATTTGGAATATTATCGATTTCATATTTTGTAAAACGTTAACGAATTTTTTATTAACAAACTCAAGGATTTGAAAGCGAGCAACGGCAACGGTGTACAAAATACATTTTCTACAGTGCGTGAGACTGTGTATCGGAAATTCTTAGGTTAGGTTAGGTTAGGTTATTTAATTATGGCAAAGCACACGAGGGCTATCTGCCTAGAGGAAGGGATGTCTTCGTGGAGGACTTGCTAAGGGGAACTGGCTCGTATACACGTTACACATGGGGAAAATCACGAAAACGCCCATGCAGCCAGCTCGTTCGCGGGATTCGAACCTCGGACCGAACTACCAGTGTTTAGCGTCTTTACCGTTCGGCCGCTGGTGAGCCCGAAATTCTAAAGGTATGCTCAGTTTAAAATTATTTTGCGATATTGCTGTTGAACTGAATTTCATGGTTGAAGTGCGGAGAATATGATATCTAATAAATAAAGGTAACACACAAGACGTTAAAAAACGCCCCTTTGGACGAAATTTAAAATCTGAAACCTTTCAGATTAATTTTTTTAAAAAATATTTATCAGGCCTTGGGTTGCTTGCATTCAGTCTACATGCAATTAGTTTGCGACAACTGGTCTAATATACAGAGAATTGTGTTTCATGAGTTATTTTTTGCAAAACAAAATATGCATAGTTTTACTGGGCCACCTGCATTTTGATGCTTGCAGCTCGGGTGTAAAGACAGAATTTCTAAAGCATTTTAATAGAATTTTAAATGATTTTCAGGTCTACCCTCCGTAATCGTAAAAGTAAGTAATTTGAGTAATTATACAGTAGTAATTTCCTTCTACATTTTGAAGTTAAGTAGTATTAGATAGTAAACATAGGAATGCAGAAGATATATCTCAATTAAAAGTACTTTGGGAATTGGAATCTTTGGATAGTCAAGACACTATTTTCAACGAGAAGTCTCATTGGAATCGGCTGTTTTAAAACAGTTTGATCAAGGACTACTTTTAAATGAAATCAAATTAGAAATTAAAGTTCGTTTTAAAGAAAACGTAAATTTATCAGATAATTTTTCAAGTATTCAAAGAAGACTTTCCCATTTAACAATGAGTTTCAAAAACTACGTATTGCTCAAAAAGCATAAATTAATTTTTGAAGATATTTGAGTTATGATATTACCTAACCAGTTTATAAAGCGGCAGAAGTATGTTTATTAATTTCGAATCGCCTTTACTATAATCGTATAAGTCACATTGGCTTCTATTATGGCGTGTTAAACAAGTATATTAATTCACAGAACAAGTATATTAATTCACAGAACTAATAGATCGGAGGGAGTGACTAAAGAGGGGAGATGCGGTATTCGTTCATTCTGACCGGACTGAAGAGGAAGCTTAAAATAATGGTAAACATTTAACTAGAAATGATGAGTAAGTAATTAGAAAGACATGCACAGGTCAGATGAAAGAATATTAAAGTACCTTCACGCAGAAGCTGAGGGTCTCACAGTGTATACTTTATAATATTGAAGAGTATTGATATAAATAAAATTTTATCGCTACTTACTCAAAAAGTACTAAAAACAAATATATATAAAAAAATCTAAAAGGTTTCAGATTTTAAGTTACTTCCAAAGGGGCGTTTTTTAACGTTTTGTGTGTTACCTGTATTTATTAAATATCATGTTCTTCGCACTTCAACCATAAAATTCAGTTCAACAGCAATATCGCAATATAATTTTAAAATAAGTATATCTTTAGAATTTCTGATACACAGTTCCGCGCGCTTTAGATAAAAAGGTTTTTCCCCCCATAGAGTGTTGCCATTGCTCGCTCTTAAATCGTTTGAGTTTGTTCATGAACAATTCGTTAAAGTTTTACAAAATATGAAATAGATAATAAAACAAATTCCAAATTTCAAATTTGGGCTTCCAAATGCACATATTCGGGTGGAAACGTACGTTATTCAAAATTGGATGGCTCTAGGTACCGTTGTTTTATCACATTTGGGGAGAAATATACATACATTTATGTAGATTCTTCATTATTTAATTTCTTTAAATATAATACAGGACTGCAAGATTTGGTGGCAACAGTTTGCAAAGTGATTCTAACTTTTAATGTTTCCAACGCAAAATCGTAGAAAAAAAAATAGTCCTTCAGGGACAAAGCTCCATTGGACTAAAAAGCCGTTTTAACATAAATTACTATATCTGCCAGTTAAATAGTCT
The DNA here is from genome assembly GCA_000611955.2 of Stegodyphus mimosarum. NCBI lineage: Eukaryota > Metazoa > Arthropoda > Arachnida > Araneae > Eresidae > Stegodyphus > Stegodyphus mimosarum. The sequence goes on along the minus strand of KK118269.1, from coordinate 1,058,913 downwards.
TAAAATATTAATTTCAAGTCACATTTTTTTTAAAACCAATCTACAGATTCTTCAGCAAATCTTTCTTTAATGTGATATGTGGTCACTTCTGACAGAAAATCAAATCTAACATCTTGATTTATGGCTTGGAAAAATGCACGAGATTTTTCTGGACATGCACATTTCAGATTCTAGAACATCAAGAATATTTATTTGAAGAGGTCTAATTCGTTCCTTCCTCTGCATGCTGAATCGAACTGAGTAAATTGACCAAACCATTCTTGGGATTATCGTCTAGTTTTAAGTATTCTGACCTTACAGTTCCTGTATAGAGAACATTGTCATTTATCAGCAAAAGGTATGGTCACCATCATCCCGAAATAACCTTATGCAGGATCCCGATGTCTTGTCCACTTATCTATGAGTGGTTGCAGAACATCTATCAAATAAATGCACCTCTCTATGGCCAATTTTGATAATTGCTCCCCCTTCCCAAATCATAACGCAGCTTCCGTGAAAAAGAGGCCATTCGTGAAAGAAGAAATGCAAATTGCAATTTACTCCTCCCACCAGATCAAAACGCGTCAGGCTGTATCTGAAGTGGCTAGTAAACATCACGCGATCTCATTTCTAGCGGCTGTGTTGAACACGACGACAATGTTATTTTAAAGCAGGCTGCTTTGAAATGAATGGAATATAAACAGTTGGTTTTCTTGCATATCGTAAAACCTCATGAAGCCTTCGTGTAGAAGTAAAACAAAGTTTATCTGAGTTTCTGTGGTAGTCGAAAGATTTAAACCTAACTTTCATGTAGTCATTTTACTATTTCTTAAAGCCAATAGTGGTAAACGATGGTCTTAAAATGCAATTTTTGTCTTGTCTGCACTAAATCAAGTTGTCTTTATACTGATTCACTGTTTAAAACGAGATCACTAGTTCTTAATGTGATATTTCGAAGGTTCAGATTTTGGGCAACTGCTGTTTGTTTTACCCCATCTTTTGAGTCTTCAAATTCCACGTGTGCCCTTTATTTAAATGATGTACTTAAATCATAATTATCGTTATTAGAAATCATATTAACTTAGCACGTTATAGGTAGCCTAAGTTTCATATTTCATGGGCTAACCTATGTTTAGAAGTCTAATATTTTACTCAGTCGCATATAATTAAGATAAATGAATACATCATTGTATACACTTTAAATATTTTAATCAGTTGATCGTATATTTTCAAACTATCCTTTGATTTTAATGAGTAATTTAATGTTTGCTTTTGTTTTATATGATTAAATTAAATCTCTGTTTATTGTGAGATTATGAGTATGATTTATGTGTAAGTTTATGCCTGAAATCCAAAACTGATCTATAGAGAATCAGAACATTTTAGTATTAGATATTTCTAACGTTATTTTAAACTTTTCAGAAATGTGAGGAATATTTTGTTAAAAACATAAATTATTGCAATTCGTGTGTAATATTACCCATACTTAGTAACAGTTCACTAATTAATGCAAAATACTAATTCTACGGAAGATAAAAATTAGAACAGGTCATTATGCATATTCAGGACGACATGCACTGCATTCTTCACTCGATGATTTTCAGTAATTTTTCCTTTAATTATGTTAAATTCTTCATTTCCAAAGTCGTATTTTTAAAGTCTGCACCGTGAGGATTATCATCGAATGACAGGCTAAAATACAAGAGAGTTAAAAATAGTATCTCAGAGTTACGTCTTCATCATTAAGAATGCCATGCTATCAGTTTTCAACGAGATTGTGTCAGTTCAGGTATGAAAAAAACACTTTAAATCTGAACACAGGCAAATTTTGCCGATATAGATAATTAGCAGTATGTGTTTCCTTTCAGATTTCATAATAGCATTATCGCTTTCAATAGCTTATTTCAGCATTTTAGGCAATTTATTTTTTAATATGATCTTCTGAATTCATATAAATCCACTCCGCAAATATAAGGACGCATCATTTGTATTTGTTAATGATTTCGAGTTTTCGAAGCGAATTCCAACGAACACATACTTAGAGTTCATTTTTAAAAGTGTTGCATTTTGTTCATTTGTTACTTTAAAGACTCCTTATGTATATTCTCATTTTAAAGGAACATTATGAGAGCGACTTCGAGTTTAGGTAAAAGTAAGATCGAAGTATATTAAAGAAATGCTTACTTACAAAACCTATTGTTGTTAGTCCAAAAGCGCTATTAGTCTAGAAACACGATTTTGTGCTGATTCACTTAAAATGTCTTCCATTGTAAATGCGGTGTTTCACTTTTCATTTAATTCTGTTGCCATTCGGTAAAATGTAATGTTATGAATTTTATACTTGGAAAGGTAATTTTAGTAGAACTATAAGTAAAATTTTCGTGTTTCTTTTGTAACATGAAATATCTGAAGAGACGCTATGCCGGAAAAGTAAGAATAGAGGGGCACGTGAATTTAACATTGAATAAATGGGTGTCTCGGTAATTTGGCGATGTATCGCCAAGCTGACAGCGGTTTGGGCAACTTAATTTGTCGTCAAATTTGGCAACATTTTTGTCCGGTCCCTGTATCACCGTAATATGTATTAAAATTGAATAAATGTAATTGACCACTATGTTAGCTGTAACCATAATTCCATCCTCGTATTGCTTTCCAGTAATTTCGAGAAGGATAAAGTGTTAGAAATATATTGGCAGCTGGTTGCAAACTATTTAAGACCGAAGAGAGAACATCTGCTCTCATTTGCTTGGTTATTGCTATTGCGAATTGTTAGTTCCGAGTGAACTGAGATATCCGACTCATCTTTCTCTTTAGATGGACTTTGCATTGTGTTGTGTTTACGTTCTTAGTGGTCTGATGCGCAATTATAAATTTATCCTGATACTGTGAACTCCTGTACGAGTGTTTTTGCGAAAAATTCAAGAACTTCGAAGTCTTTATTTGATAAAATAAATTTTTTTAACCTATCATTATGTATATTCAATCTATTACGAACTCGTACGCAAGCAACAATATTTATCTTTAAAATTTAACCTGCCTGTTGGTGATTAGCAGACTAAAAAGCAATAGATCTTACGAACATTGTACTTTTAATTTTTAATCTGACGACTTAAATAAAAATGGATTTATTTCATGATATATGTAATTAAAAACATTACACTTTTTTTATTGAATTACAATATCTATTCTTTCCCGTTTCAAACGTGCAGAAATTATATAACGTCCCTAATTTAGTCTAAATGTATCCTATAAAATGTTTCGCTATTCCACCCTGAGAGCTCTGTATTGATAATCTCTACTGATAAACTACATTACTTTTTAAATAATTCATTTAGATGATTAAATCTGACCATTTTCAGATTTTTTAAAACTATTTTTGAACGTTTTACTTCGGTTATTTTTTCGAACATTCTAGGATTTCTAAGAAATTAAGTTTTTCTTTGATTGAAATATTAAAATGCATTATATGACATAAAAAATAAAGATTTCCATGATTTTCTTACATTGCAAATAATTTATTATTAAAAAATTGCTAGAGTATGAATAAATACAAAGGTTTACAGGCAAATATAATTAAAGAAAATTAAATAATGCATTATTTTATATGTGTTATGCACGTTTTTCGGAGAATAGGTTAGTAATTTAGGCATTCAAATGAATGCAAACCAATACCTGGAAGAATTGTTTCATTTAGCTTACTAAAATATATTTTTAAATTTTTATTACAATTAAGACTGGGAAAAATTCTTCTTATGAAAATGTTTACATTTTCGTTATACTTAATTGTTCAGATATCAATATAAAATGTTGAAAAATAATGTCAAATAAGAATATACACATACTTACACTCAGTGTTTTACTCAAATACGTACCTCTTAAATTCGCACTACAAGCAACATTTTAGGCAATTTATGCAACTATGCGAGATATTTTGCGAAAGATTTAAATTTATGTGACGCTAATCATAGTACATGGAAAAGCAGAATTTAGGACCATAAACATAATTATCTCCATTCCTTTAGCTTTATGAAATTATGAGGAAATAGGGTAGAAAGGAACTACTTCCTTCCGCGGTAAGTCGTAAAGGTCAATTAACAGTTTGCTCTTTGGGCTGCGAATGGATCGCTCAGCTCTACCGCTTTGTTAACTACATGGCTCTAACATCTTAATTTAATCACAGCTAATCCTAACTTTAACAGAAGTAACATGGCATTAACGAAAGAAAAAATAACGGGAACAAAAGAATATTACCTTAAATGTTAAATTTACCCCATTACACGAATACTTTAAGAGTTAACTTTTTACCTGAATATATATTTTTTTTCCTGAAGCAGCAATAATGATGAAAACCAAAGTAGCTATTTTGTGGAATGAATTCCAGAAAGAAGGGCACTCCTATTTAATTATGCAAGAGTTACTCGCCCTAATTGTCTCAGTGTGAATGAAACATGGTGGTAATTCTCTTCTTCACTTCTTAACTTCGAAGCATAGATGTTTTCAACAGTAATTCGTAAATTAGTTTTCAGAATCGGACCAAATTATTCACAGTAGCTAGTAATGCAGCTTGAATGGTAAATTGCCTCAATTTAGAAATGAATATGAATAAAATAATTATTTGGATTTAAGTATTTTATTCTCACCCATTTCTAAATTGATTGATTTATAATTTGTTGTGTGCTGTATATTTATTCAACATGATGATTTTACTACATTTGGAAAATTTATTTATAACCAAATTTGGAAATATAAGAACCCCTGTAGCTAAAAGCAAAAAGATTCAGTTTTGACCCATTTGCTAAATTATAAATATTTGTAGATCAATGCTTTCCATTTCATTGCTTTTTAAGCTAATACAAGAAACAACATTAAGCAGCATTTCATTTTATTTACCTGTCATGAAAAATTGTGGGGATCAGTAGAGTTTCGTTATTAGACTAGAGGTATTAGGCTAGCTCCTTAGCACTTTATTCGCTAACATTTTCGAATGCATTTTTCCTAACACTGAAAATCATTAAAAGAAACACCATTTTACGATTTTCGAAACCGCGCACCATTCAGTCTGGTTTTCTCACCAAAGGGAGGAGCTCGAGCTGCGTCGGCTCTACCCGAGGAAGGATTAGCTCCCTTTCACATGTTCTCATAGCTCCGTAGACATGCTGGTAGTGTGTCATATGAAATTTGAATTTCTTTTTTAATGTTTTAATAAAAATTACCTCTTATTACCACCCTCTTCACCACATTACTATATTATAGATCGTCTTCGTAAAAGCTTTCTTATGTACACTGCGAAAAAAAAAGAGGGGACAGTTCTATGTTCCCCTTCTACTGAGCCAATTGGCGAAATTCAAATTGCGTTTTTTATTTCTCGAAAGGGCGACTATGATGCCAATTTTGTTTTTCATATTTCAATTTTTCGACTCAAATTATGCCAAATGCCAAGTTTTGTAAAATTCCCGCCAGTACTTTTTTAAAAATTAGATCTCAGAATTTTAGTCCCTCAATGTCAATTGAATTTGATATAAACTTACTTGATTCTTTCTTCCAGAATTCGAAATTTAGGCTTAATCCAAACATTTTTGTTATTTTATTTAAAAATTTGTATATTTAAATATTTTTTATAAATTTCTTGAGAACATTTTTACATTATAACCTATGACATTTTCAACATCATCTTAAAGTAAATGTACTTCTAAGCATATCTGCAAAAAACTAAAGATATTTATTGAAAATTTCCTAAGATATACGTGAATTTACATTTTGAAATTTGGCGTATTTATAATAATGAAATATATATGTATAATAATGAATATAATGTATAATAATGAAAATGTGGTTTACGCACTTTGCTAAAATTTTTTGAAAGAATGAAGGATTGGCCCTTTTTTCCTCTGGTAAATCAATCAAAAGAAAAAGAAAGTGGGTTACTATAAATTAAGAATTCCTTTAAGTGATTATTGGCTGAGATTGAAACTGAAACAAAAAATGCGCCAACATAAATTTTAAAGTTTCTTCATAAGTTTCTCAACAAAAAGTGTAAAATTTAATATTAAATATAATTTGAGAATGGAAATATAGAAAAACATTGATACGTTTTTCATAAAAAGTAAGATTTTGTGTCAAAATGCCCATGTTATATTAATGCTATATATAAATGTAATATACATCCTGAGTCGCGCTTTCGAGACATAAAAACCGCAGTTTGAATTTTGTCAATCGGCCCAGTAGAACGAGAGATACAGAATTGTCCTCTCCCCTCTGCAGTACACGTTAAAGAAATTGAAGGAAATATATTACTGCAGTGAATCCAAGTTAAAGACCCAACGATAAAGAAGTATCGGTAACAAAAGTTAATTCTCACCCAAGTTATCAATTACTGAGCATGCCCAAAAATATATGAAGGCATTTTATCACAAAAGGCTTATCAGTCGTCAACGTTAACAATAATACTTTCTTGATAACTTTTTATCATTTTGTTTAGGATAACAAGAATTTAAAGACTAGGAAATAATTAAGACAAAAGTTAGATCTACTCCACATGTTCTTATTACTGCAAGTATGAAATATTATACTCGTTATAAAAAATGCAGTATTGTATGACTTCTTATATTCTCATTTCTGCAAGTATGAAACATTATACTGGTTATTAAAAATGCATAGTGTATGATTTCTTATCTTCCCATTACTACAAGTATGAAACATTACACTCATTATTAAAAATGCAGTAGTGTATAATTTCTTAATGATTAATGATACGCAAACTAAAAATGAAACTGTTCTGCTTGCGTTGTGCTCTTTTTGAAATGAAATATTTTAACTAATTATTTATTTTTATGATAGCTATCGGATTTAAATATATATATATATATTGTGGTATAATCACTTTGACATTCTGTCTTCGTGCGATGTTCATAAATTTCTCAAAAAAATATTAACCATTATTATACACATTAGACTTCAAATCATATCAGTAATTTTCATTTACAGAATACAATAAACTCTGCTTTGATGACCATTTCTGAAAGTGACAAGTATTTTTGTGAACATAATAAAACACTGGTACTGAATTTCAACTCTCGACGATCACCATCACTGCCCATATTTAAAGTATTATCATTTTCTCACTACATCTTTTGGAGTCCTATCTATACATTTGGAGTAATATCTGATACGAAATCAAAAACCTCAGAGCTCCTTCCACTACTTATAAGATTTAAAATTATGAATGCAATAAACGAAATGCAAGTGCAGAGTAATGTATTCTGGCAGAATAAATTGTTGCTAAAATAAAATATCAAAACAGAGTGTTATAAAAATAAATAAAGAAGTAAGCAAAGAAAGCAACAGATTACATTGGTATATAAAAACCAAATTTTAATGTTTTTGAATTTACATTTACTAAAATTTAGCAAATAAAATATTAACTTTAATAAAACAGTCGTTTTATTATTTTCATAAAAATTAGTACCTTGATATCATTAATATTTTTATATAATTGTAATTGTGAAATAGAATTTAAATGTTTAATACTGAAAAACATTAGTAGTTTTTAATGAGGTATTATATCTCAAATTTGCAAGGAATGCTTATTCTTCCAGTGCCCTGTTGTTACCTCTTTAAATATCTATCCTTTGTCTTCCTTCATAGACTTACATACATTTTATTTTTTAAATTTTCCTATTATTCCAATAGATTGCAGGTAAGAACACCCCGTTTATAGATTAAGGATCCATTCACTAGGCATTAAATATATCTAGCATCCTGGGAGGTAGTAAGGAAGATGGCAAAAATGTGTGCATGATCTAGTGCATAGGTTCCCAACGTGGGCGATAACGCCCCCTTGTGGGCGTTTCAGGCTTTCAGGGGGGCGGTAAAAAACCCAGAGAAAATTAGGGGGCGTTGATATGGCACAGAGGGGCGTTGGAAGATTAGCCAAATATAGTCTAAAAAAGACTTTAAAATCACGCTGATAATTCATTTCTATCACGTGTGCGAAAATTCACATATTTCGATATGAGACTTCACTGTTCAGAGAAAGACATACCTCTCTAGTATGTACGATTCTGGGGCTGCATGTGCTAAAACTAGCAACCTGTCTTGCCAATTTGGCGAGATGCACTCCAAAAAGTCGCAGAAAACTGTTGACTTTTGTTGAAAGGGTCACCATTTTAGTGAAAGGAGCAGTAGAACCGGAGTTCATAATATCAGAAGGAAAAGCCTTCAGTGCAAAAATATATCTTTATTGTCTTTATGTACATATTTATGTTACGTCCAAAGCCCGAAGTTCGGCCAGTTCGCGTTTTGGCCAGGAGGTTTGGCCAAAGTCCGAAATACTTGCAATTAATATTGTATTTTATACTTTGGCCGGCCATTTCGCGAAGTGGCTGGGAATTCTTGGCCAAAGCCTGATGTGATAATGGTAGATTGAGTCTATGGAGCAGAAAAAGACTAAGGATCACCCTTAAAGGTAGTTGACAAATTGAGTACTCAATTTGCCTCTGTATTCATACTCGATACGCAACGCATTTGCTTAAGATATAATTCGTCATTTTGAAGGGCGCAAATCTAATCTTCACACTATCACATTGTTACAGCATATGCGTTCACTGAATAGTTTCTACTCGTTGAACTCACAGAAGTACTCATTTTTAAATACTTCATTTTTAACAGTGTGTAAAACCATCTGCCCTTGATTTCTTTTTTCCCAAATTGGCCGGTCAAAGCCAGAAATCAACAAAAAGATTGGACATTCGCCGGTAAGTTTACAGCAACGTTGGCCAAAATGCGAATTGGCCGATTTCGGGCTTTGGCCGTAACATTTACAAAAAATGTCACTGGGACTAAAAAATGCCACTTACAAGCGGCAACGATAGCGAGATCTCCAACTAAACTGTATTCTAAGAGAGTCTGTAAAAGTGCGTAGGCGACGTTGGACGCGGGAAAAAATTAGAGCGCCGAAATAAGCGGCGGCGGAGTAGACAAATCGTCGCCAGTGGTTTACCCGATCAAAAATTGTAGGTAGCTAAAAATAGAACAGCCCCGCAGAATGCTACAGACTCAGGCTCACACTATCTATCGTTCATCGCAGCATGTACTGCGTACGATGAAAACGGCGTTGCCTTAATATTTTGCTACTTCAACTTATATTATTTAAACCGGCAGTATCCCTTGCAGCTCCCTTAACTTGGATCAAGTATAAGTAAAGAAAAACCCATGTCGGAAGCAAAAAAGAAGAGGCGGCAGTACAGTGCGGATTATATAAAATACGGATTTATCGAAAATCCCTCAAATCCATCATCTCCATTGTGCCTTATTTGTCAAAAAACATTTTCGAATGAAGCGATGAAACCTTCTAGGCTTCAAGATCATCTTAATAAAATGCATCCGGATAAGAAAGACAGAGATATGACCTATTTTCTAGAGATAAAAAAGAAGATTGAAAATCAGCCAACTATATCAAAATTATTTTCATCAGCTTCTAAACAAGACGATGACGGACTTCGAGCTTCGTACAATATCTCATTGTTGATTGCTAAAACAGGCAAGCCACATACTATTGGGGAAGATTTAATTTTACCAGCAGTTAAAGAAGTAATAACCACCGTGCTCCATAAACCAGCTACAGATATTATCCGAAAAATTCCTTTGAGCAATAATTCTGTGCAAAGACGAATTGATGAGATGGCTGAAAACATTGAAGAATCGTTGTGCAATTATCTGCAGACTTCTCAATTTTCAATTCAGCTGGATGAATGCACTTTACCAACCAATGAAGCATTATTATTGTTGTACGTGAGGTTTATCAAAGATGAAAAAATATGTCAAGAAATGTTGTTTGCTAGCAATTTAGAAACAGATACAAAAGGAGAAACCATATTTGATACACCATATTCGTTTTTTTGACGAAAAGGAAATTCCTTTTAATAATATTTTGTCGGTTGCTACGGGTGGCGCACCGGCTATGACAGGGCGTCACAAAGGCTTCATAGCATGCTTAAAAAATAAAGTTCCGGACGTGCTTGCTGTGCATTGCGTAATTCATCGACAGCATTTGGTTGCGAAAAATTTGAGCGAACGTCTCCATACATCACTGCAATATGTTATAAGAGCAGTTAATAAAATCAGAAGTAACTCGTTGAATGACAGATTATTTAGTCAGCTTTGCATTGCAAATGATGAAGATTTCAACCGATTGCTGCTTCACACAGAGGTGCGCTGGCTTTCAAAAGGTACTTGTTTGACTCGATTTTACAATCTGTTTGAATCTGTGATAGAGTTCCTAGGAAACAAAGACACGGAATTGCGCGACAACCTCATCGCATCAAAAAACGATATTGCGTACTTAGCAGACCTCTATAAATTGTTTAATGATGTCAATCTCCAACTTCAAGGAGAAGACTTAAACTTGATTAAGACTAAAAATAGCATTGCTGCTTTCGTGTCTAAACTGCTATTATATAAAAGAAATATAGGCAGACGTGAATTCCATACCTTCCCATGTTTATCAGCAGTATCATTCAAGCACGACGACTTGCTTGTTTACTGTCAGCACTTGGAAAACCTCTACAATGACTTCAAGGAACGATTCGAGGACATTTTAAACATGGACATACCAGACTGGGTTTTGGATCCTTTTTCCAATGTCAACACAGCAGGACCATCTCAGTTAGAAGAAGAACTGATAGAACTGACGACAAATGAGGAATTAAAAATTAAATTCAAGAATGGCTACCAAGAATTTTGGCTGCAGAAGTCGATTTCGCAATTGTATCCAAGATTATGGTCGATTGTGCAACGATTTCTGCTAGCATTCCCATCTTCATATTTAGCAGAACGTGGATTTAGTGCTGTAGCAACATTGGTAACGAAAAAGAGAAATCGGCTCCATGTTACTGAACGCGGCGATTTACGATTGTTTTTAAGTAAAATCGAGCCTGATATTAACAAGCTTCTTAAAATGCATCAAATTCAGCCTTCTCAATAGTTAAGTTAGAAATTCGATGCCTTTAAATTTTAATAAAAATACTTTTTAATAATATGCCTTTTGAGTGTTCTCTGAAACTGTCAATTTATTTATTTAGAAAGCAATAGTTTATTATGGATTATTTCGTATCATCAAAACCCCTGCCTATCCTTATAACAGGTAAGCTAAAACTTTTATTTTTCTTTTTAAATAACGAAGAAATTCAGTTGCGTTTCAATTCCAACAACATTCTATCTATTAGTAATTTTTTTTATTTAATTCTTGTTTTCACCATGCATTATGTACGCTCTTATTTCTCTAGGGGGGCGGTATTGAAATATTCACTAGAAAAGGGGGCACCAGTTCGAAAAAGGTTGGGAACCTATGATCTAGTGTAACCCAAGTTGCACAGTACGTTCTTGAGTTCTCCTCTGCATTTCGCATGTCATCAAAATAAAATATTATTATTATGATTACTGTAGTTGCTATTATGTACATTGCTACAGGAACAGTGAGGATATATAAACATCATAATTTATTATATATCATCATAAACATCAAGTTCATATTTAGAACAAATATTCCGTGTTAATGATGAGAATGGTTAAAATCATCAGATTCTACTCATATTACTATTCGTAGTATTTTAAATACCATCATTAAATTATATTTCTGGATTTGTAAATGTAAAAGAAATCAGGTGTATGAGGAAAAAGAAAAACAATCATTAAATGTACTTCAGAAAGATAGTAATTTAATCAGAAATTAGGATGGAAGTATGTGATATTTATAAAAATTAAAAAGTAATATTAGCATATAACAAATTACTCCGAGTTGTTGAATGGAGTATATTTTATAATAACTCAGTTTTCTTTGAATCATTTACGCATTCAAAAGAGAAACACAATCATAACTTTCATATATTTCTGAACAAATAACTTTGCGTTTTCAAATTATGCCTATTTTAAAATTAAAACTGCTTTCAAAGAAAATGTTAAACTCTGTGCGAAGCAGCATAAATTACATTATATGAAACTACACTTCCCTAAATCTACTTCTTTTTGTGTAAGTAGTAGGGAATTTTTAATTTATACATTGAGCTCCTCAATTTTGAAAAACAACAGAAGCTTTATTTTCTAGTTTTGCATAAGCGAAACATTCTGACAATTTGTTACCCAGCCGAAAACTACTTTTCTTATGCACATGTTTGTTCCTAACACTCCATTCCTTTTTAATAAAAATTGATAAATTTTAAAAGCTATTCCAGCGTTAAGCCAATGAAATAAGTATCCAAGCGTGTTACACATATACATGTAAGATAAAAAAATATGCAAATCAAAATTATAGCTTAAAATGTCTCTTGATTGCTCATTTTTAATTTGGGTACTATCTGTGTAGTAATAACTCTCTCTCAACTGTGTCATATCTGAAAGCTGATTCGCATTATGTCATCTTAAAACATTTGCATTGCCTATACGTTTTAGCATATCAGATTAACGAAAAGTAAATACCGTTGCAACCCAACTACCCTCT